>LRSR01008210.1:0-10784 GCA_001579985.1 Hypsibius dujardini
CTCCAGTGTGGTCAACCCCCTGTCCCGCCCCTTTTGCCCATACCCCGGATCCTCCAGTGGTCAATCTTGTCGGTGACTGTAGTATGTAGATTTTCACTAAACTCACTTCCTTATCATACAGGAGCTGACAATGCTAAAATCGGATTGAACGGTCGCTTCTTCGCCGGACGCATCGTCAAGGCCGATATCTACGACCGCGATCTCTTTGAATATCAGGACTTTTCGGGTTGATCGCAGCAGTGGCCTGCGGTGGTGGATTTTTTAAATTCTGTTAATGTCTTGTGGACCGCTGTCCGCCCTAGGAAGTCCTCTTCAGCGTCTTCATCCTCTCCTTTTCATACTTGGCGAACAGGCTTTTATTTCTACTTTCTAAGCTACAGTATGTGTACTTCGTGTGACTTAATGTATGTTCGCTCTGGGTCGGTTCCAATCAACAGATGCATAGGCGATCTGACGATGGTCGATGGTCGTTCGGAAGCTCTGGTAAGAGTTGCGGGTATTATTCCATGGGTACGATGGAAAGGCTACCGATACAACGAATCTCTTTACAACAGTTTTCATTAGTTAATAAACAGTAGTAATCCAACAGAATTTCTTAAAATGATAGTGGTGTAATTAGAAGATCGGAGAAATCAGGAATAAGACGTCGCAACACATAGGAATTGAGACAGTAATTCAAATCGGTAGATATGTAGCACTAGTATTCGTGTCAAGTGAAAGAATACAGTGGCACGGTACCGGTACATAGAATGTGATAGCTCTGTAGGAAGTGAAAGGAATATAATATACCAGTACAGTATAACCTAAGCGGCTAACCCACTTTCGTAGGGCAGTGCTGCTTCCGTCGTCGGCTACCGGAAGGTTGTGGAGATGCGGCAGATTCTGACCCTGAAAGCAATAAAAGAGCATCATGTTAGCTAGGTTAAGAAATGAGCGAATTTCCAATTATCAAATTCTGCCCTTGACCCCGACCGGTCAATTAGCCTGTCTTTCTACATGTCACTCTGCCGTTCGGTTAGTAAGCCTATCGTATCCCTGTCTGTCTGTTTGTCTGTCTGACTCAATGCCTGTCTGCCTGTCTGTGTGATATCTGATATCTGATCTCTGTCTGTCTGTCTGTCTGTCTGCCATTTGCCTGCTTGCCGTCTGTCTGTTGTCTGTCTGACTCAATGCCTGTCTGCTTGATGTGAAATCTCTGTCTGTCTGTTAATTTGTCTGTGCGTCTGTACATATCTCACCTGATTCATCCGGTCGGCAACGTCGCGCAGTACGCGTCATCACCACCATTGTCGGCGACTGTTGGTCTTCCCATTCCATCAGCGGACCCCTTAAAGGGTCATACTCTGACGGCGGCGCGTCTTCGTCCATCCCGCTTCCGATGAAGTAGCGCGGGAAATCGTCGTCACCCAGTCTTCCACTTGTCCATGAGCCTTCCTGGTCTTCTTCGTTTTCTGACTGTTCCTCATCAGAATCATCAATAGTGATGACTTCAGGAGAGGAGGAAGATTCGCTGTTACGGCTGTTGCCGTTGACAGACACGACGATGGGGAGATTGGTGATGGGTGAGTTACCGACAATCTTACACACACCCGCCTGCTCCAGCGCCTGAGCCAATTTCATGGAGAGCAAAGCCTGTTCGGGACTGGTCTGTTGGCTGGCTGGCCGAGGATTTCGTGGCCGGGGCTGGAACGGGGATGCTTGGCTAGGAAGAGGGGGAAGGGGCATGGCAATACCCTGGATTTGGACTGGGAGTGGCTGATGGGCAGCAGCGGGAGGGGGAAAGGTATGCAGCAGTTGTCGAGGAGGGACAGCTGGCATATTTATGAAACCTGTAATAAAGACGACATGTAAAAATAATAATCATTACATTTAATTCAAAGCTGCCTCTGTTCCTATTCTCAATGTTTCCAACTTTAATGGAACGAAAAGAGGATGCACAATTTAAATTGACTTAAAAACGGTTTTGTAAAGCAGGACTGAATTTTTGGGTTTGTGTTTAGTATCTTTCTGTTACTGTTTTCCGCTAGCTTAAGCATCTGTTTGACTGTTTTGATGTCTGTTGGTCTCGATTTATCTGTCCGTCTCTCCTTCTGACTGCCTGTCTCACTGCCTGTCTCCCTGCCTGTCTGTCTATCTGTCTGGTTGTATGCCTGCCTATCTGGCTGTCTCTGACTGAATGACTGACTGAATGACTGACTGTCTGTCTGTCTATCTGGCCGTCTCTGACTGAATGACTGACTGACTGTCTGTCTGTCTGTCTATCTGGCTGTCTCTGACTGAATGACTGACTGAATGACTGACTGACTGACTGACTGTCTGTCTGTCTATCTGGCTGTCTCTGTTTGACTGTTTAATGTATGCCTTTCTGACTATTTATCTTTCTCAGTCATTTTGTGAGTCTGTCTACCTGTAATTCGCACGTCTTGTCTGTTCCTCTCATACCTCCAACAGGGGCGTTTTGGGACATTTTAAAGAGGAGCTGCTGCCGCGGGATATCGTTGAAGGGTAGCGACAGTGACGGCGTAAAACCCTTCACTTGCGTTGGAGGCGAGTGCAGCCGTGGCCGTGCTGCTACTGCCTTTGGCTGTTTCGGTGGTTTGGGCTTCGGCTTCACAGGAGGTAACGGAAAAGTTGGAAAGTGAACCGGCAACGACTCATCGGGCTTAAATGGCACGATGGGATCTGAAAACACGTGCCATAGTCAGAACTCATGTCAGCTCCACAAACTAGACAAAATGTCCCGGGGAATGGAGCGAACGCGAAACATACCACGATCCGGTGCCGCAATCATGCGGGAGAGCTCTGTCGGTGAAACTGCAAAGAGAAACAGAAGCAATGCGCGTGATTTCATCTCAAGACGGAGTGAGATACATCTATTGCTATTCAATATGTCTGTCTGTCTGTCTGTCTGTCTGTCTGTCTGTCTGTCTGGGTCGGTGGCTCGCTCTTACGTCTTCCGTTTGGATGTTCCCGCAAATACTGCTGCTTGAGGCGCCAACGGCGAGCCGATTGAGCGCGAGAACGGCGCTTCCGTTCCAGCTCGTCCATGTCTGTGGCATCACTATTCGATGGCGGTTTCTTGGCGTAAGCCAGGTTGACTTTAGCATCCTGGATGGCTCCTGGACGGACATCTGAAAAGAAACAATGATAAACCTGTTATGATATTTTAATGGGCTGGAATAAGTATCTAAATGAATGGAATCATTGAGTTTATATAATTTGATTTATTGCATATCAATAAAATAAATGACAAACAAATTGATGAATCTCGTACTCCGGTAGAATCAGTGGGCGGGGCACAATCAATGGGCCCCGCCCATTGATTGTGGGATATGAATGAACAAAGTTAAAGTCAATCAATCAATCAATCTATCAACAAGCCATTTCAAATCAATCAATCAATCAATCGCGTGTAGGAGCGAGTTTCAGTGCAATAGTAATCAGTCGCGTCAATGGATCAATCAATCTATTCCGGGCACTACTACCATCAATCTCCAAGCGACCACAAACGAATCAATCAATCGATCGATCACAATAGTAAAAAATCGATAAATCACAACAGTAGTGCAGTAGTGGTACATTATACCAATCAAGGTATTAATTGCTCAAGCTGTAGCGACGTTCTCTACGACCACACGTGGATAAAACCTGGCGCTAACCGAGTTCAGCCATTTAACTCGTTCAAGGCACGTTTTATAGACAGACCGAGTTAAACGGCTTAACACGGTTAGCGCAAGGTTTTTGCCACGTGTTACACGCCTAGCGCCGTAGGCGCTGCTCCTATTCACCAACTCCCTTGAAATCAATCAATGAGATGATTACTTTATTACAGTAATAAACAATAGATATCCACTCAAAATTCGCTTATCGGATGCCTCCCATCGCTTTACCTGGGGCCGTCACTTTCAGCGTCGCCTGCAAGGGAAATGTGGAGACAATCCGACGACGCTTCTCCTCTCTCCGTTTCTCCATATCGCGAGCCGGAAATTGCCGTTTTCAACGCTGCCAATCTGCTGGTCAAAAACCGGCAAAATGTACGGTATTTTTACGCAGCTACAGTTCTACAGTTATTACAGGCAAGTTAGGGGCTAAAAAACAGGGCGACTTTCGCTGTGCGTTGTTGGGTTGTTGGCGGGGTGGGAAAGCGAACCTCCTTCATACAAAACATGGGCTCGGTTTTGTGCGGAAAATGGAGCTCGCTCGACTCGCGCCGCGCGTCAAAGCAGACAGAGAGAAAAAGAGCCAGAGAGAGAGAGAGAGAGAGCAGTTTGAGACGGAGCGCAGAAAAAGGCTCTCTCTCTGTCTCTGTCTCTCTCTCTCGCCCTGTCTCTCTCGCCCTGTCTGTCTGTTTAGTGTCTCCGCCGGGTTCGTGGCGGCGCGAAATCGAGATCGACAGAGACACAGGGACAGAGAGCAGTGGCGAGGCGCGCGCTGCCACATTCAACTCTCTCTCTCTCGCTCTCGCTCTGATAGAGAGAGACAGACAGTAGACATAGGAAGAGAGGGGGAGAAAGAGAAGACTCCGCTACGTGTGTGTGTGTGTGTGTCTGTTTGTCTGTGTCACAGAGACGTGAGAGCGAGAGTGACTGCACAGAGAGAGAGACACACAGCGGGCAGAGAGAGACTGTCAGTCTGTGAGAGCGAGACAGAGGCCAGGGAGGGAGAAGGAAATTTTTCATTTTGAGCGGCAGTGAGTGAGTGCGCCAGCTCAGACATAGAGACAGACAGACATAGACAGACAGACAGACAGAGAGGGAGACAGAGAGAGAGAAGGAGAAGTTGTTGTTCGCCTGGCCCTGGACGAGGAGCCTTCTTTTCTCGTCTCTCTCTCTCGATCTGCAATAACGCCTTCGTTCATTCCGCACTTCCGCTGGAAAGAGAGGAGAGCTGCATTGGTGCGATACTAGACAGAGAGAGAGAGAGAGAGCAGAGAGAGAGAGAGTGATAGAGAGCAGAGAGAGGTACCGGTAAACCGCGGGGAGAGCGAGAGGGAGTCGCAGCGTTGTCTCCTCATACTCCATGGCGACCATGAGGTTGAATTTCTGTCCTCAAGCATAAGCGCTAAAACCGCTTGGTTTTTTTCCCGAATTACTCAGTGCGAACCCCCAAGTGTAGTTTTACGGCTATAAAATATATTGGGAAAAAAGAACTGCGCGGCGGCTGTCGTGTGACTTTGAGTGACAAAGGGAAGGGAACCGTGATCTCGATAGAAAAAAGTAGACTTTACTTTTAGCGTATTCAAGTTTTTTATTTTTTAATACCGGTACATAAGCAAACTTGGGCAAATTAGACTAAATCTCATTTCTCACTGTCGGTGACTTGGCCATTGGACTGACCGGGCCGTTGACCGCGACCCCTATCGGCTTAGAATTTTGGTTTGCGGGGCAAGGGAGTTGCCTGTGGTCTTCGCCCAGGCTTATTACAGTACGAGGTAAAGGCCGTTAACCAGGCCGTTTTTAGAAATCGTAACTTAACCAGGCCGGCAGCCAACAGGTGGCGCATAAGTCGTTTTTACGAAGTCAACCCAGGGAGATGGAACCGAAGTGGCGCCTCTACCGGACTACTTGCACACTTGTCCATTGAGATTTTTCAATTCCATTTTTTGGACTCAAATTCGAACCGTGAGGCTTAGGAACGAACTAAAATGGGTCAAAGAATTTTTCTGAATGTTTCAAGCCATTTGTTATGGCGTAGCAGCACTGCAGCGCCGGGATATCAACGTTAAAAAAACCGGCCTGATTAAGTTACGATTTCTAAAAGCGGCCTGGTTAACGGCCTTTACCTCGTACAATTGGACTACTTACTTACACACACGGCCACAATACTGTACGCTCCCGATCTCAAGGGTCGATTATGCCCCACCCCTGCTGATTCACATCAAGCTTCAGCGGATCGTTCAATTCCGTTCACTCGTTCGTGATTGGCCCGTTGGTTTTTTGCCTGACAGGCTACGTTACCTTGCTTGATTGAAATGATCATTTCCGGTTTCAAAATTTTCAAGTCAATAAAGGTTGAAGTGAATCTGAATGAACAACCAAGCTAGCGACGAAACGTGTTTTCGGGCCGGACCTAAAATCGACCCTTGAGATCGGGAGCCCGATTTATAACCACTTTTTTACCCGAGCTCAGCAAAATTGGGTGGTCCAAGTTTGAGCCAGTACTTGCCATCGCGTACCACTGCTTTACCATTGCTTGATTTGCTGATTAATGCCAACGGATCGGAGAGAGCAAAATTGGATAAAATTGAAATTTCCATAAACAGTATGAGGAGAAATCTGTATTTCGGCACACCCTCCATTTGGTCAACAAATCGGTTCACTCATGGTTTCTCTTCGATAGCTGGTGCTTGATTATTTGATTTTTGAGAGTGCTATAGTATACTAGGATACAGTACAAAAAATCAAACAATCAAGCACCTGCCATGAAAGAGAAACCAATGAGTGAGCCGATTAACGACCAACTGGAGGGTGAACCGATTAACGACCAACTGGAAGGTGAACCGATTAACGACCAACTGGAGGGTGAGCCGATTAACGACCAAATGGAAGGTGAACCGATTAACGACCAACTGGAAGGTGAACCGATTAACGACCAACTGGAAGGTGAACCGATTAATGACCAACTGTAGGGTGAACCGATTAACGACCAACTGAAGGGTGAGCCGAAATGCAGATTTCTCTTCATACTTTTATTTCAATTGGAAAATTTCAACTGAAAATTCTTCAAAGATTCTACCACGACTCAATTTTAAATTTGAACAATCAAGCAACTAAGTATTCAACGATGGATTTGCGCTCTCTTTTTGTTCACCGCATCCGAGGATCAGACGCGCGTCGAATGAAAATGCCCCAAGGAAATAGGGATACTTTTCTAGCTCAATCAACAAATCAATCGAGCTTCAAAAGCAGATGTACGCAACGGCCGAAAGTGGCTCAAACTTGGACCACCCTATTTTGCTGGGCGCCGGTAAAAAAGTGGCTTTAAATTAAGCGGCCAAGTATTGTGGCCGCGTGTGTGCCCTCCTCCTGCCCCCTTCCTACTCTTTATCCCTATCACTTTTCCAATTTGTAAGAATATTTGCTGTTTTCTTATAAAAAAAATTGAAAAACCCTAAATACTGGACTTTGTTCGAGAGCACGGAGAACAAAAAATTATTATAGTAATCCTAGATGACGGAGAAACTTTCTCTCTGATTCGTCGTTTTGCGCCTACAGTCGTTATTTTGTTGTGAACGGTAGGCGTAATAATAAGGAATCAGGACAAGAGTTCCACCGCCAGATGCATTGTGAAGCTCATTGAATCTCTAACGAGTACGAGTATTATACGATAGTAGTAAAAAATGACGGTCCCAGAAGTTCAGGGATGGCATCCGCCCCGCGCCCGTGCTGTACCCTTCCTCTGGGTAGGTCGCCGGCTATTTGGCTGGAGAGTCAAACGGCAAAGCCTCCAGCCCACGTTTTTGGAACAAAAATGGCGTCAGTGAAGTTCAAGTCAACTAGTGCCCTTGAGTAATTGCAGCGTTAAGTTAAAAAAATACCTTGAATTTAAGATTGTTGCACACCACTAAAATTATTTACAATACTAGTATCTGTATGACTATTTCAATGTCTCATATCGTTTTCCATCTGTCCGCCTCTCTGAATTGCCTGCCTGTCTGTCCGTCCGTCTGTCTGTCTGCCTCTCTGCCCGTTCGTCTGCCCGTTCGTCTGCCCGTGCGTTCGTCCGTCCGTCTGTCAGTCATTTCGTCTGTCTCTCCGTTCGTTTGTTCGTCCGTCCGTCTGTCAGTTCGTTTGTCTGCCCTTCCGTCCGCCTGTCCGTCTCCGCTCGTCCGTCTCCGTTCGTCCGTCCCTCCGTCCATCTGTTCGCTTGTCCGCCCGTCCGTCCCTCTGTCCGTTCGTCCGTCTGCCCGTCCGTCCCTCCGTCCGTCCGCCTGTCCGTTCGTCCGTTTGTCTGTCCATTTGTCTGTGCGTCTATCCGTCTATCCGTCTGTCTGTCTGTCTGTCTGTCTGTCTGTCAGTCTGTCTGTCTGTCTGTCTGTCTGTCTGTCTGTCTGTCTGTTCGTCTGTTCGTCCATCCGTCCTCCGTCTGTCTCTCCGTCCGTCCGTCAGTTTGTCTATTTGTCTATTGACTTGCCTGATCTTTGCTGTTGGCATCCTGCCTCAAGAATCAGATATACCGCTCCTCGTTCTTCCCATGGGTTGCTATCACTGGGTTGTACAGTAAAGGGGTCGTTATAGTCTGGATTTTGTGCGTGAGATTGCATGACGTGACGTCGAAGTGACGCGATCGCGCTTGAAATCCAGTCCCGCTCGCTTTCGATGCGATCCGCCCTGCGTCTCACATGAGATACAACGCGAGCCAGTTAATGTGCACGCGAACGTGACGTCACGCACACTTCGCGTGAGACGTTTTCTCCAGACTATAAACGGGCCTTAATAAACGTGTATTAATATTTTTCGTTGGAAGTCTTACAAGGTGCACCACGACTCGCGAGGACCTTGTCTCACAGTCACAGCAGTCTTGTACCGTATGCTCGCGATCTGAAGGGACAGCTAAGCCCCGCCTCCCTCTGTATGGCCCTGCATTCGATTGAACGCTCAATCTGATTCACTCTTCTCTGATTGGCTCATTTCGTACAGCTTACTCGTTGTGCTCGATTGGCTCATTTCGTACAGCTTACTCGTTGTGCTTGATTGGCTGATTTTGTACAGCTTACTCGTTATGCTTGATTGATTGATTTCGTACAGCTTACTCGTTGTGCTTGATTGATTGATTTTGTACAGCTTACTCGTTATACTTGATTGGCTGATTGTACAGTCGTGCTTTTCCCTATATTTCTCCCTACAGTGGTAATATGGTGAACTGAACTGAATAGGCACAGTCCGGTTGGTTAAAATTTACGGGTAGGGCAGAAAAGTGTTCCTTGAGATCGCGAGCATACCTTACCGGTACGGATGTGCTTTATCAACGACAACGTGACAATTACTTTCCATGCGCACACAGATGGTGCGGAGTTCTTTTCTTTGCGAGATTTGATTCAAGACTGATGAAACCGGTTTAGGTGCATTTTTATTGAGCCGCACCCACATCATCATCGCTGCTGATGTGCTCTCGCACAATCTGCAATGGCACAAACGGGTAAAGTAAACACAAACTGTATGGGCCTTAAATTTCACGCCAGCAAATAAATTTTAATCCTCAGTTTGTGGAATCTGCGCAACATTTAATTGTGGTTGAAATACGCAATTCAATGAAAATGTCAGTTCACTTACCGGTTCTGGGTCATTTGCGGCTTTTCTCCTTGTTGGCGGACATGCGAGATGGTACGCCACACGTGGCAAAAACCTTGCCCCGAGTTAAGCCCTTACACTCGTTCGTCGCGTGGCTGCCACGCGACGAACGAGTGTAATGGCTTGATTCGGTTAGCTCAAGGTGTTTGCCACTTGTACGCGGGACATCATTTTAAGTTGCCCTGTCTGTCTTGCTTGTCTGTAATGCCTGGCTTGTTGCAGACCTCCCGAGCTGCTCCAAATATAATCTTCCAGGTAATTACGACAGCGCTGTATTTTCGACTCATCTACACTACTCAACAGTTGCGGCCTTATTTATTTTCAGGAGGCAAGACAGTGTCTGTAGCACCGGTGAACGCGGGCAATTCTTCCGCCGGACTCAGCAATAATAATGACCAATCCGACAACGGTAAGGCAAAGAGTAACGGAATTGGCTTTTTGTCTGCGACAGAGGCGCAGGCAAAAACTCTAGTTACTAGTTAGTCTCTAGTTACTCTATGGTTAAGGTGTACATTGTAAAGATGGAAACACACAAACACTTATTGTTTTAAATAAGTGCCTCCAAGACAGTCCAGCTAGACAGACAGTTCAGATGGTCTGCGTTCATATGTTGCTTCCCATTTTTCTAGACTCGTTCGGGTTCCGGAAGACAGTGCCAGAGACGGTGAACCTCTCTCAATTTGAAGTATGGACGGACCTTGCGGTTTTTTCTCTCATTACGAATGTCAGAGTTGACTCCTGCGAGTCCAGCATTAAAGGATCGATTTGACTCACTCACAGGCATTGCTGCGAACTTCTGCTTTGGTTGACTGGCGGTGGGACCAACCGGAACGAACTTCGAACGGAAGCTTACAGGTACGAGTATGCATCTCCGCATACTGAACCCAGTCTCCTAGTTGTCTCGGTTCCTGTCTGTCTGCCTATCTATTTGTCTGTCCGCCTGCCTGTCTATCTGTCTGTCTGTCTGTCTGTCTGTCTGTCTGTCTGTCTGTCTGTCTGTCTGTCTGTCTGTCTGTCTGTCTGTCTGTGCCTTTATCTATATATCTGTCTATTCCTTTCTATTCCTCTGTGGTTACATTGTTCTCCACATAGATCCTGCTGCAATGTGGAATACTCGTTACCGTTTCCTTTAACGCTTGTGGTGTTGACATCTCCTGCATCCATGTGAACCACACCTTAACCAGCCATGTCCGCAAAAAGCAACTAGTCAGCTGTGCCATTTCTAAGGCTATTGTTGTCACGGCCTTCGCCGGCACCGATCTCATTTCTCTTCGCCTTAACACGGGCGCCAAAAACAAGAATTCGGCAAGTCTTCAAAACGAACAGACAGGACGAGCAACGGCGACTTTGAGCGTAAGATTTGCTTTTTTCAGATCTGTAAATATAGGAGAAGATCGAAAAGAGCGGATGAATTTGACAGCCAATTGGATTTCAATGATACCGGAAAATTGGTACGTTTATATTCGCGATTTTCACGTACACTTGCTGTTTGTA
>LRSR01008212.1:0-23449 GCA_001579985.1 Hypsibius dujardini
CTGTCTGTCTGTCTGTCTGTCTGTCTGTCTGTCTCTCTGCATTCCGTTTTAACTAACCTTTAGTTTTCTGGCGGCTTTTTTCGTACGAACAACACTATCTGCGGTCGAGGCTAATGCCTGTAATTCTTGCAGCACCGAAAGAGCGGCCTTTAACTGGCTCGGCGTCAACACCTATCACGTCAGGCCCAGTCAACACGGTGTGCTTAATTCCACACACCAGGCCAAAAGCAAGAAGATTGAAAGTTAACCACATACCCATAAAAGGTCATCCATGAGGATTTGCAACCTGGAAGCCATTAGCTCGCAAGCTGTAAGAGAGACAGACAGACCGTGACAAGCGAGATTAACCCTCTTATAATGCAGACGCAATGTGGAGAGCCAATCATCCAGACACTACACTCACTGGAAATGTGCTTTTTCAACGCGATCCTCGCCTGTCCGGCACTGGTAATCAGGCGGATCGATGAGCGATTGAGGCCGTCTGTCTGGTGGCAACCGGACCCGGAAGCGGCTTCAATTCGCACGGTCTGCCAGCTCACACATTTGAATACGAGCACCGCGTCCCTCGACTCATCCTTTAATCTCGTCATACTGCACAGGCACAGACAGACGGGACTGATTAGTTCAAACACAACTGAATGAAATGGGAGAACCGTCGGGGGGGGGGTGTGCTCCCGACGCCCATCCCATCATCAGGGAGTGTATATCTACCGGAGATCATCGCATGCTGCATAATCCGGGGTCGTGCTGAAGCAACAAAAGAACGCTGATAACTCCTGTCTGCCTCCGGAGTCTGTGATGTCGAAAGGCAGAAACTCTACAAGATTGAGCTTGGACTGATACCTGAACACCTTGATTCGGTTTACCTGATAAGAGAAAGAGAGTGACAAGAAAAGATTAAGAGACGGTGTCACATTACAAAAGGGTTCCCGGTGCAATGGGAGATTCGCTTGAGCGTACTTGGATATTAGCGTGAAAGCCGGGAGCGCGAAAATTTATCTCCACCGTGTTGACAGTGACAAGCATGCCGTCGACTGCCATTTCTGTTCTGCCGTAGTCCCCGACCCTGAAAGATTTGTTTTGTAGAGGATAGAACTTTTAAAAGCTTCGCAGTTGCTTTCCTGACAGATATGTCTGCCATCAGTCAATCAACCGCCGAACATCAATCAATCAGTCAATCAATCAATTAGTGGAGCATGAGTCAATCAGTCAATCAATCAACCGCCGAACATCAATCAATCAGTCAATCAATCAATTAGTGGAGCATGAGTCAATCAATTAGTGGAGCATCAGTCAATCAGTCAATCAATCAACCGCGGAACATCAGTCAATCAGTCAATCAATCAATTAGTGGAGCATGAGTCAATCAATCAATCAATGGAGCATGGGTCAATCAGTCAATCAATCAATTAGTGGAGCATCAGTCAATCAGTCAATCAATCAACCGCGGAACATCAGTCAATCAGTCAATCAATCAATCAATTAGTGGAGCATGAGTCAATCAATCAATCAATTGAGCATGGGTCAATCAGTCAATCAATCAATTAGTGGAGCATCAGTCAATCAGTCAATCAATCAATCAGTGGAGCATGAGTCAATTAACTGCCGAGCATGCAATAAACAATCAATCAATGAGAAGAGATCGGAGTTATCGATGGACGCAGAGAGATGTCTCAACACAATCTACCCACGCTCCCATGACAAACATCGGCGTCCGGATTTCAGGAAAGAAATAGTTTTGTATGGTATCAATTAGTCTTTCCACTTACGTTGCGGTGGCCGACGTGTCTGAGAACGGCCTCAATTCCGCACATGTTTCCATATCCACGTAAACTTCGTCGAGATTCTAACACCGAAAATTAGACTTAAAATGATTAGACTTACTGGATGGAAAAAAAATAGCACAATTATTCCATCTCCAGAATCATTATCTGATAACAAAATCAACTAAATCAA
Source organism: Hypsibius dujardini (assembly GCA_001579985.1). Taxonomy (NCBI): domain Eukaryota; kingdom Metazoa; phylum Tardigrada; class Eutardigrada; order Parachela; family Hypsibiidae; genus Hypsibius; species Hypsibius dujardini. Next base: position 1,957 of record LRSR01008212.1, read on the forward strand.
CTAAACCAATCAACCAATCAACCAATCAACTCAATCAACTCAACCAATCAATCGATCAACTCGACCAATCAACCAATCAACTCAATCAACTCAATCAACTCAATCAAGCAATCAATCAAGCAATCAAGTAGTAGAATGGAATGACAGTCTTTCCATCGACTCACGATTCTGATGGGCTGCGAGTTGAGATGTGTCCATGGTATCTATTGCAAAGAAAAGAAACACGCGTCCAGACATCCGAAAACACTCCTCTTGAAGGAGCACAGTCTTCTCTCCTCACTTGGATGGAGACGCGATTGCAGACTGCACGGCTCAATTTGATCCAAACCGGAAGCTCCAGCACATTGGACAGGACCTCCTCGTTCAGCACCAAATCCGAGAGGTTGGCCTGCGAGAGTGAGGAGAACTTGATTTGATTGGCGTCGACATCTTTGGCGAATCTGGGACAACAGATGACAGTCACGCATTATTAGAGAGAAAACACGAGAGGAAAACACAGCCCGCAGTATCAACCCTCAATCGGATCAGGGTAAGCAATATGCAACGCACTGATCCGTTCCAGAGCTGACACAACGGATAGAGAGGAAACAGCTGATTCGCAAACGATTAATTATTTAGCTCACGCGACAGCCGTCACAAATTGGACTGTTGATTGATTAATTTACCTGGAGAGGACTTTGAGGATTTGACCCTTCAGAAGTGTGGCGGCCATGGCCTGACGGCGGCACAAAAATGGAAGTTCAACGGGGATTCCGGATTCCGTGCGGAAAATCAAAACATTGAAATTTCTCCCACTAATCACCGCAGCGAACGCCCATGCCCAGTCGCCCACAGCTCGTGGGCTGGGTTGAACTTACCGGGTCCGCTCATTCCTTCCTTCCATGCCACATAACCACAAGTGATTCCCCCTTTCTTGCGTCTTCCTTGTACCTTCTCTTACTCGACGACATGAGACAGTTCAGATTTCTCGAGAAAGTACTAGAACTACTTGCAATCTGCTTCCAAGATACAGAGAGTCTAACATAAGAAATCCTTAATCTGTTACGCACGTGGCCAGATTACTGGGTGGCAGAGTTCGAACCACTTTTTGGCTGGGCGCAGCCAAATCGGGTGGCCCGAGTTTGAGCCAAACACCCAGTATTGTGGCCATGTGTGCACACACTGTAATGCCGCGTTAGCTTCGCGCACCTGTAGCACCGCCCCGGGCGATTTCCCCCCCCCCCACTGCGTGTGTTATTGCCCGGGCATTATATACTGAAAATGCTGTGTTTGTTTCGCGAAGCTAACGCGGCAGTACAGTACTGTATTTTCGCGTTAGACAGGGACAGCGTACGAGGTGTGGAACGTTTAATCGGCCACGCGGCGCTTGTGCTGTGTGTACGGTGCACACAAGCCGTGCACACGTTCCCCTCCAGTACAACTGTCCCTGTCTAACGCGAAAATACAGTACTTCAGTTTTGCCTGCGCTTCTAAATTATAAGTTGTTTGAATGTTTTTTGTCAACAAAATGTATCTTCGTTCTCAATAAATTATCTAGATTATACACACATATATATATATACAAAATAAGTAACATCGTGCCGCTAACTCATTATACGGAAAAATAGTGCCATTAATCTCTTTAGTTTTGTGGAATCTACCGGTAAATTTTTGTCAATCTTATTACCAGTCCTATCTGCGCGCTCGCTTGCAGATCGCTTGCAGATGCTTTTCCGCTCTTCCATCCAGCTTTTCCGCTCTTCCATCCAGCTTTTTCCGCTCTTCCATCCAGCTTTTTTGTTCTTCCATCCAGCTTTTTTGTTCTTCAATCCAGCTTTTCCGTTCTTCAATCCAGCTTTTCCGCTCTTCCAACCAGCTTTTCCGTTCTTCAATCCAGCTTTTCCGTTCTTCAATCCAGCTTTTCCGCTCTTCCATCCAGCTTTTCCGCTCTTCCATCCAGCTTTTCCGTTCTTCAATCCAGCTTTTCCGCTCTTCCATCCAGCTTTTTTGTTCTTCAATCCAGCTTTTCCGCTCTTCCATCCAGCTTTTTTGTTCTTTTAACGCTGGCCTGTCCCCCGTCAACTCCTGGCTATTCAAGCGTGCGGCATTGTCTTCATGGCAGCGGTGGCGAGGGCATCCTAAGCCGGACACTCAACGTCGTCATAGTCGTCCAGGTCAGGCGCCACGACCTTGGCGGTGCTTGCGGCTCTGTGGTCTTCTCCTCCTTTTTGACGATCTCCTTCAGCTTCTCCTGGCTGTCCTTGTCGTACTCGGGGTGGCGCATCCCGACATTATCGGACCGGACTGTTTCCGTTGGCGGCGCAATGCGTGAGGGAGTTCCAGTTGGAGTTGTCCGTGTTCGCAACGCAACTGTCGTGGTCAATCAGCAGCTGAACCATGTCGTCGCGTCCGGCCGCACAGACCTCCACAATGGCCGTTCTCCCTACACAAAACGCAAAACATCAGGAAAAGTCAGTCAAAACTAATTCAACTCCCCATCATCATCCACATTTTCGCATTATAATCGTCTCAGTAAATACGTCTCACTGCTTTATCTCCACAGTCCAAGACATCCCCACACACTTCAAAATCCTCCTTCAGAACAGGAGACGGCCAAAAAAGGCGTAACATCGGAACATGAGAGTGCAAAAAAACCCCAGAATCTTCATGGGAAAGGCCGAGAGGTGGAATGACAAAGCGCGAGGATGACCATCGACAAATCAATACGCAAGAGGTATGTCCTATACTAAATATCACAATATGAGAAAGTCTACGCAGGCGCGTCGCACACGGACAGGATCGTAGCGAGAAAAAACAACCTTCCCAGTTTCTTGCTAGCGAAAGAGTCGATTTCGGAATGAAAATTACCCCTAAACATGACACGAATTAGGACGAAGCACCTCACAACGCCGCACGTCCGGAGATTAAGTAGCTTCGAGAATAATGAACGACGCCGATGAATGACAACGATACCAAAGAATAAGGCGCAAAAGAAACGAAGCGAGCCAACGGGCACAACCAGTCGAGTCAAACAGTCAGAGCCAAAATAGTCAGCGATAGTGTTGAGTGTGTCATTGCTTATTACAGTTCAATAGTCGCGTCCGAAGGCGTCCTTCCCGTGCACCAGCATCCCTAACAGCGCCATCCGGACATAGAGGCCGTTCTCCGCCTGCCGGAAGTACGCCGCTCGTGAATCCGTATCCAACTCCGTGGACAGCTCCGTCAGCCGCGGCAGCGGATGCAGCACCCGCATCTTCCGGCCTTCCCGCGACTCCGGCAGCGCCAGAGTCATCAGCTCGGGGGTCAGAACAAACTTTCCGCAAGACGCCTGGTATTCTTCGTCGCTGGCAAAGCGCTCCTTCTGGATTCGGGTCATATAGAGGACGTGCGTGTCCGGCAAGGCCGCCTCCAGGGACGGGTAGTCCTCCTGGTGGATGCCCTTGGACTTGACAAACTTCCGCACCTCTTCCGGCATGCCGAGGCCGGTGGGGAAGATGTAGCGAATCTCCTTCACGTGGTAGAGGGTCAGAAGTTTGGCCAACGAGTGGACTGTGCGACCGTGTTTCAGATCACCCACCTGAAAAAATGGTCAAAATATCAGTTCACAAACAGCCAGGCAGATGACGCTCACAGACAACCCGGTGCAAGGCTACGTCATACCATGGTGATAGTGAGTCCCTTCACGGATCCGAATTCGTCGCGAATCGTGAAGACATCCAGCAACGCCTGGGTGGGATGTTCGCCAGTCTATAAAAGCAAAACCAGTGCGTCAGCCAGAATCTATATCTGTCTGCCTGCCTGTTGTCTCTGTCTGCCTGTTGTCTCTGCCTGTTGTGTCTGTCTGTGTATTGTCTGCTGTCTGTCTCTTTTCTGCTGCCAGTCAGCTCGTCAACAAAAAAAACTCGATCCCTCTGATCGGATCCTTACCCCATCACCGGCATTGATGAACGGCATCGAGCCCAGTCGACGACTCGCACGAGCTGCAGCCCCAGGCTCGGGATGTCGCATGACCAGCAGATCCGAGTAGCCAGCCATACAAGTGATGCTGTCCTCCAGGGACTCTCCCTTCTGCACTGAGGAGCTCTGTGGGTCCAAGTAGATGACGGAGCCTCCCAGTCTAAAAAAGTCCGCTCTTGTTCACATCGAGTATTGCTGTTCGACCGGAAAACACATCCAACTTAGCGGACGGAAAAGCTCCCTACCTCTGCATGGCAGCAGCGAAGCTGTTCATGGTTCGAGTGCTGACTTCGTAGAACATGCTGGCCATCACTTTCCCCTTCAGAATCGGCGCAATCGGCCGCGAACTCTTAATGTCCCCCTTGATCCGCTCCGCCACCGAGCAAATGTGATCCACCATGCCCTTACTGAACTGGCTCACACTGACAATGTGGCTGGGCAGGGTGATCGACTCACCGCCACCGAGGATGGGCGACGCGGTGCGTGGCGGGTCACTGTGCCAGTCCAACGACGAAGAGACATTCCGCGCTACTCGGGACGTTGTCGTCGATCGTTGAGCGGAAAGCGTCTTCTTCGCTGCTCCAGCATCACCATCCCCAATGTTGCTGTCCATGGCATGACCATTGTGGTTGGCCCAGCCATTCTGATGTGGCTGATGCTCCACATCCGCCACCGAGGCCGCCTTTCGTGGGTGGATTTCGACGTGAGCCGTCGCCAGGGAGTCCAGATAGGCGGCGCTGCGGACGTCGTTGCCGGAGCCGCGTTTAGCCACCACGATGCCTTCCACGTAGGCGTCTTCCCCGTGCAGCACCACACGATGGACCTTACCGCGCACGCGGCGCCCCGCAAACGGGGTCCACTTGGCACGGGAGTGGACAGTCTCCGTGGGGATGGTCCACACTTCGTCCATGTCCACCTCGAGGTAGGTGTCCGGCTGGTCGGGCAGGTCGAATATGCGCTTCGGGTTGTCGTGGAGCTTCTCGATAATGTCCTGCACGCGGAGGCGACCCTCGTGGACGGCGGTCAGCAGCAGCGGCAGCATGGTCTCAAGACCAGGGTACCTAAAGAGTGACAGCAAATCCATTTCACATTCACCATCCATTCACCAGGGTCTGGCAAATCTAAAACAAAACAAGTCACAATTACCCTGGTGGAGATTTTTCACCGTCCTTCTCAGCTGGCAAATGGGGCGCATGATCTGTGGCGAAGCAGTCAATAGTGTCCATGTTGGCCCACAGCGCCGCCTGGTCGTCCTCCGTGGCCAGTGGCGGTTTCACGCCACCACGTCCGGCCAGTGCCGGCAGGTCCTTCTCCGACAGGAACAGATGATGCGGCGCCACTTCACACGTCACCGGCAGGCCCTGCGCCTTGGCTTGCTTGATCAGGAGAATTTCTTCCCGCTTGGAGACATGGCAAATGTGGACCTTGCGCTGGTAGAGTTGAACAAAGAACAGCACCGCTGCCAGGGTATGACCCTCGGCATGGACGCAGATGAGCTTATCTTTCGGCCAGTGCTGGAAGTGCGGACCCCAAAGAGTCGTGTCGGACAGTTCCAGCGTGGAGAATGTGCAGTTGAGGTACATCTTGAGGGCTGCGGCTTGTGGGGCTAGTTTGGCGACGGCCACGGCGTTGTCCGCCGATGCTCCCACAAACAACGCATAATCGCACCTGCAACAATGCATGATGAATATTAAAACGCATACAATACACCCTAATGTAGACAAGAGGAAGATGCACAGGCATTGTCGAGCCAAGATGAATAAATTAACGGTCAAACAGTTCACTAGCCGGACTGACTGTCTACTAGCCGGACTGACCGTCCACTCACCGGACTGACCGTCCACTTACCGGACTGACCGTCCATCCACCGGACTATCTGTCCATCCAACGGACAGACCGTCCACTCACCGGACTGATCGTCCACTCACCGGACTAACTGTCCATCCAACGGACTGATCGTCCACTCACCCGACTGATTGTCCACTAACCGGACTGACCGTACACTGGCTGGACCGACAGTTTTACCACGCGTACTAGCCCTCATAATGGTCGGTCGGTCAGCGTAATGGACGATCAAACCCGGTGGCGAACAATCAGCCAGCAGGATAACTGACGGTCGGATTTGACTGCAGACGCTCAGTAGTCAGTAGTCAATACTACCAGCAGACGGTCAGTCCGAGCGGTGGACGGTCGCTCGGTCAGGGTAATAAACCGGCCACGCTAGTAACAACCGGTAGACGGGACATCCAGCCAACTGACCAGACCATCCAACACAGTCGGAACAACCCACGAGAGAGACAGGCACAGCGAACAGCTGACCCATTGAGGCAAACAGACACGAGTGCAACTAACCTGGCTCCTGCGGCCGCGCACTTCTGCGACAGCGCCAAAGTGGTCTTATCCACAACCGACGGAGTCGTGTTGGGCATACAGCACACCAACGTCACACCCCCAGCCAAAGCAGCCGCCGTCCCGCTGTCAAAGTCCTCCTTATGCGTCGCACCCGGTTCGCGCAGATGCACGTGCACGTCAATCAGGCCGGGCAAGCGTTCCAGCCGTCGGCTGGTCACACAATCCACGGCGCGTCGCAGCGGCGGGGGAGTTCGGTACAGTTCGATGGACACAATCAGCAGCTGCAACAAGCCAACACAATCACGTGCACTTCTTCTCGCACCTCCTCCCACTGCCGGTTGTCATTACCTTAGCCACTTTAATGTCGGTGATGAGGGGAGTCGAGAGGTCCACCGCCGTGCGACGGGTCTTGTAGCCACGAGTTCCGTTGGTGGAAATGAACACGGAGGAGGCTCGACGAGCACCGCTCTTGCGGAGGGGAATGTTAATGACCAAGTCGAAGGACTTCAAAGCACCGTCGGGGCTGCCATTACGGCTGTTCCGGGTGGCATCGCCGTTGCCTAGCGGAATGTCGGGCTCCGGCCACAATGTGGTCTCCACGGGAATACCCCGTTGTCGGTAGAATTCAGCCGTTCCGTTACTTCCGTACAATCTACCGAGAAAGAAAGAAATGACTCACTTGCGGGAAATAAACCGACAGGTGAGACAACCATACCGATAGCCCATCGCCTGCAGAGACTTAACGCCGTTCTGCAGTTCCTCCTTATGCTTCTGGCTTCCCACACTCAGAAAGATGTTCTGCTTCGGGTAACGGAATCCGGTGCTGATCATGGCCTTCAAAAAGGCCTCATTTCGATTGACCCCGTAGCAGGCCACCTCGCCGGTACTGCACATTTCCACACCCAAGTTGACGTCCGCGTCGGTCAACCGCGAAAAGGAGAACATGGGTGCCTTGACACCGACCCGTCGGTCGGTCCCCATCAGCATCCCCACCGACGGTACCCGTTCCCCGAGAGCGACGCGCGTGGCCGCGGCCACAAAGTCGTAGTCCAGCGTTTTGGAGACGAAGGGGAAGGAACGTGAGACACGCAGGTTGCATTCAATCACTTTCAACTCGTCGTCCTGAAGAAGATAGAGTATTAAGTATTCATCAGAGGGACAAAACAAAGTATTTAGCCCCGTGACAAAAACCACCAGGCGAGTGAGAACGAACTCTTGAAACTCATTCTACACAAAGTCAGGCTCCGAAAACGCCCTTTTCGCAGAACCTCACTTCCGACAGCATGATGTCTCCCATATCCCCTTATTTCTCCCATACAACTTATAACACGTGAATAGAAATCGATTTGGACCTCAATTTGGAAACCAACAATAATCTCCAATAATAATATTTAGACGCCGTGGTTTGGTGGCCCAGACAAATGAGGCAACTGAAGAAACATTCCGTGCTTCAGAAACCCTGAACCTCTCGGAAACCCGTCAGAAGAAGTAAGTTCAGCGAGCTCGCTCACCTTTGCGATCAACTGCAGATTGTACGGCCCGTTGACCTTCAAGCTCTTCCCGATCACCGTCACGATGGTCTCGATCTTCCCCAGCGTTTTCTCCGTCAGATCCTGCGGCGGTGTGACCAGCGTGGCGTCCCCGCTGTGCACGCCGGCGTTTTCCACGTGCTCCGACACTGCCATGCAGACCAGCTCGCCGTTGCAGGCCACCGCGTCCACGTCAATCTCCTTGGCGTCCTCGATGAACTTGGAAATCACCACCGGATGGTCGTTGCTGACCTTGGTGGCCTTGTCCAGGTACTCCACCAAGTCCTCCGGGGACTGCGCCACACTCATGGCCGCACCGCTCAACACGTAGGACGGTCGGATCAGACAGGGATAGCCGACGTCCAGGCAGAACTGCTGCGCGGCCTTGAGGTCCGTCAGCATTTTCCACTTCGGCTGCGTGATTTCCGGATGCTCCCGCTGGAGTTGGTCCATCATGCGGGAGAACTTGAAGCGATCCTCCGCTTTGTCGATGGATTCCGCGCTGGTTCCTGTGCAAAAAGTCCCCACGATCAACTTGACCCTCCCACTCCTTTATCATTCAAATAATTAACTACTTTACTTCAATGCCAACGATTACCCTCAAAGGCAATTCTCAACAATCAATCAATCAATCAATTTATCCTAAATCATTCTACGGTTACTTATAATCAGACTTGTGGATAGGAAAAACCAACCGATTTAATTCGCTACACGCGAAATCACAGCGTCGAGAGATAGACCATACCAAGAATCTTCAACTTCGACAGATGCATCAAATCCAGCGCAATATTGTTCGGCAGCTGGCCGCCCATCGACAGGATCACTCCGGCCGGTGACTCGAGTTCGTAAATTTCCATCACACATTCGAGCGAGATCTCCTCAAAGTAAAGCCGATCACACTTGTCGTAGTCAGTGCTGACCGTTTCCGGGTTGCAGTTGATCATGATGGTTTTTCGACCGCAACGACGCAGTTCATCCAGACAACCCACCGCACAACAGTCAAACTAATTTAAAACATTAAAACAACGATTAAATTAAGGTTAACCTAATCATTTCGTCACAGTCGGAGATCTCTTGGATTGTTTGGACTGTTACTTACCAAACCATCTGCATGTCTGCCTGCCCAACTGTTTATCTGTCTGCCTGCCCAACTGTTTGTCTGCCTGCCTAAATAACTGTTTGTCTGTCTGTCTGCCTGCCTAACTGTTTGTCCGTCTACCTATCTTACCTCCACACTACTTCCGATCCGGTAGACCCCCGAGCCGAGCACCATCACCGCGGACTGATCCGCAGGAAACGCCACATCGTGATGATCGCCGTGATAGGTCAGATAGAGGTAGTTAGTCTCCGCGGGCCATTCCCCGGCGACAGTGTCGATCTGCTTGACCCACGGTCGAATTTCCAGTTTCTTCCGCAAATCCCGCACAGCCTGTTCCGTGCTGCGGACACATTGGCTGATCTGCTTGTCGGAGAAGCCCAAACGTTTGGCCGTCAGGATCTCGTCCGCGCTGAGCCGCTTCGAGAGGTCCTTCTCGGAGGCGTTCCGGCCGGCCATGGAGCTGGTGCGCAACTGACGCGCGTAATCGGTGATGTTCTTCATCCGCGACAGGAACCACTTGTCGATGTTGGTTAACTTGTGAATCTCATCGATCGAGTAGTCCTTCGAAAGGGCGGCCGCGAGGACCAGCATACGCTTATCGGTCGGGTTGGTGAGCGTCTGAAAAGACCCAATAAGAAAGGCTTGAAAACCCAAAGAACAAAAAAGGTTTCCATTTCAAAGCAAAAGAATCTAACTTGTTTTCAACCTTAAACTAAAATCCGGTATTTAAAACAAAAATACGGCAGTTTTTAACGATTCAAAGTACCTCGACACAGACAGTTTCCTGGGAAGGGTCGAAGCCGGTCACGTGTTCGTCTACCATACGCAGCGCCTTCTGGAAGGCCTCCTCAAAGGTCCGACCGATCGCCATCACCTCGCCGATACTCTTCATGGAGCTCCCAATCTGCAACAGCGAGCACCGCAACTCAAAAAAACAACTCAAAAACCACCGCGACGTCATTCATCCAGGGGACACGGGTACCTTGTTGCTGACACGGGAAAACTTATTCAAGTCCCAGCGGGGAATCTTCACCACGACGTAATCCAGGCTGGGCTCAAAGCAAGCAGTCGTCTTCTTCGTGACCGCATTCCGCAGTTCCGGCAGACTGTAACCAATGGACAGTTTGGCCGCGATGTAGGCCAAGGGGTATCCCGTTGCCTTGCTAGCCAAGGCGGAACTCCGGGAGAGCCGAGCGTTAACTTCCACGACGTAAAACTGTGAAAGCAACTCTTGGTCAGGAAAGATTCCCATCGGTACAACAAAAACGGCCAATTCCAGTACCTTCTTCGAAAACGGATCCAGCGCGTACTGAATATTGCACTCCCCCACCACACCCAGATGCCGGATGATTTCGATTGCGGCGGTGCGCAGCAGGTGATACTCCTCGTCCGTCAGGGTCTGACTGGGAGCCACGACGACAGATTCCCCCGTGTGAATTCCCAATGGGTCCACGTTTTCCATGTTACAGACCTACGAACAACATATCACACCAGTGAAACAACATCGACCCAATAAAGGAATGAGGGTCAATAAAGGAATCTTCCCGCGGAGAACCGTACCGTGATGCAGTTGTCATACATGTCCCGCACCACTTCGTACTCCACCTCCTTCCACCCGGACAGCGACTTGTCAATCAAAATCTTCCCCGGTCCATTCAGAGCTTTCTTTGCCAGCTCGGCCATCTGCTCGGCGGTATGCGCGAATCCCGAGCCAAGACCTCCCAGCGCAAACTCCGTCCGTACCAGGACCGGGTAACCCAGCTCCTCGGCCGCCGCCAGAGCATCGGTGACGGTCTCGGCGGTGCGGCCGGGTGCCACTTCGTAATTGATCTGCGCCAGCTTCTCCGCAAACAGCTTGCGATCCTCCGTATTGATGATCACCTCCACCGGCGTGCCCAACACCGATACCGGCAGTTTGTCGTTACTGAAAACGCCCTGTCGAAAGAGCTCCACGCCGCAGTTCAGAGCAGTCTGGCCGCCAAAGTTGAGAAGAATCCCATCCGGACGCTCCGCTTCGATTACCTAGGAGAAAAGTGATAAGGGCAAGCAACGTCAGCCATGAGGTCTCCCTGCGTGCGTCTGTCTGTCTGTCTGTCTGTCTGTCTGTCTGTCTGTTTGTTTGTTTGTTTGTCTGCCTGTCTGCCTGTCTGTTTGTCTGTTTGTCTGTTTGTCTGTCTGTCTGTCTGTCTGTCTGTTTGTTTGTTTGTCTGTCTATCTGCCTGTGAACCTATGAAATCTGATACATTAGTGTTATTACCTGCAGGACGTATTCCGGAGTGATGGGCAGAAAGTACACTTTACTGGCCAGACCCTTGGACGTCTGGACGGTGGCAATGTTCGGGTTGATGAGGACCACGGTGATGCCCTCCTCCACCAGGGCCTTGATGCCCTGCGATCCGGCGTAGTCGAACTCACCGGCCTGACCAATGCTGAGGCCGCCCGAACCCAAGATGAGCACCTTCTTCGGCTTAGCAGGTGCATTGTCGACGGGATGGGGATCCAACTTTTGCATAATCATCGCTTTCAGGTCAAACGGAGTCCGTCGCTTGAACTGATTGACGGAATCGAGGAAGACGTCAAAGAGGCACTCCAAGTCTGCTGGTCCGGCCATGTGCTCCGGGTGGAACTGGACCCTAAACAGTTTGGCAACGCAAACATTTTTTAACAAGGTGAATTCGCACTCATGAGTTGCGATGGATAGTAGAATGAAAGGTTTTACTGACAGTAAACAATAGACATTCATCGACTGTTACCGGAGAACTGCAATTAAATGAGTAAGAGAAGTCGACTGCCACCTCACATATTCAACATTAAACAAAACGCTGTCTTCGAATGTCGAATGTACAAACACCCGCGGCACTGGCAGTACAGATAGTCCATAGGCTTGCACGTACAGTAAGCGACAGGAAAAAGTTGAATGGAGGGTCCGAGCGATGGGCAAAGGGGTGGAGCAGGGGGGTTAATGGAACGCAGTCAACTAATCAACCAGTGACTTTAAAACGATTTAAAGTGACCGCAAAACAAGCGGTGCAACTTTGCTGATTGATTTACTGATTGTATTTATCTAATCCCCTTGCCCCGCCTCTTTCGCTCATCGCTCGGACCCTCCATTCAACTTTTTCCTGTCGCCTACACCTAGCTTGTAGCTAAACGTAACAGCCTGCAAGCACCACAACGGTACAGAGTACCATCGGGTTCCGAGTTCATTGCTAGTGAAAAATGATGTCTCATAAACAGGAAAGAATACTTGTTCGTTTACGATTGATTCGATAATTATACCTTAAGAACGTACCAATAATTTCATTTCAAGCTGCATTGCTTTGCACAATTTCGTGAGGTAAGGTGGTCATGAAATCTCCCCCCCCCCCACTAGACCTATTATTCAACTGTTGCAATCACACTACGGTAAATGGCAAGAAGGATTACAATAGAGGGTCCAGGGTATGGGCAAAAGGGGCGGAGCAGGGGGTGGTTTTCAAACGATCGAACAATCAATCACCTGACCACCCCCTGCTCCGCCCCTTCTGCCCATACCCTCCATTGTACTCAACCACCTGACTACCCCCTGCTCCGCCCCCTTTGCCCATACCGCGGACCCTCCATTGTACTCAACCACCTGACCACCCTCTGCTCCGCCCCTTCTGCCCATGCCCTCCATTGTATTCAACCACCTGACCACCCCCTGCTCCGCCCCCTTTGCCCATACCCCGGACCCTCCATTGTATTCAATCTTGTCCTTGATAGTTCATCTCCATCCTTCCACAAACACTTACGAAAAGATTGGCTTGACCAAACTGATCAGTCCCTCGTTGGTATCGTCATTGGCGTTCCGGAAGAGCTCCTCCCAGCCGATCGGCAGGACGGACGTGTCAATCTCGTAGCCGTGGTTCTGACTGGTGATAAAGCAGCGCTGGGTGCCGGCCAGCAGGCACGGCTGATTATGCCCGCGATGGCCGTACGGCATCTTCGCAGACCTCATCCCCGCGGCCAGAGCGATGATCTGATGGCCCATACAAATGCCGAAAATGGGTTTCATGTCGGGTGACTTCATGTAGGCCGTCAGGTTGGCAATCAGTTGGCCACACTGCTCCGGGTCGCCGGGGCCGTTGCTGATGAAGAGACCGTCGAACTGCCGCATCAGTGGCTGGAATGAGTAGTTCCAGGGGACAACCTGGACGCAGGCCCCACGCTGTAGGAAGCAGCGCAACTGGTTGTTCTTCAGACCGCAATCGATGACGAGGATTTTGACGCTGCCAGTGGGATTCATCACTGGGGATGACTCCTAGGGCACAAGAATTAGAGGGAAAATTAGAATCCGAGAGGGCTGAATTAACCGAGATGATGCACACAGCTGTGCCGCGGTTACTTTGAGGGTCGCTCACTGAGTTCTGGTAGGCGATCCTCAAAGTGACCGCGGCACAGCTGTAGTAAGCTTACCTTTCTGGAAACTTCTGCCACGAGATTGGCGACGACGTCCACGGAGAAGGTCAGATGTTGCGGAATGGCGTCGCCCATAATGATCTGCAACAATACAGACTACAGTCACACGAAAATCGTTGGGAGAGTCGAATCTCATTCAACAGGGTGTACTTCTCAACAAATATCATGACTCGACACAAAAACAAACGTGCACCCGGAAATATCTCTCTTATCTTAAATAACTCATTCTCACCAAGACATTTTAAATTTGGATGATCACGCCGATTACCAAAATCCAAGTGGAATTCTTTGTTCCTTAATCCAGTTATATCTATCAATGAATGAGTCAACGGACAGCACATTGGTACTGAGATTTAGGAGAGAAATGTCTCTCTTGTCCTCAGGACTCAATCTGCATTCCCTTGTGCTGCATGGGATATTTTATGGTTTAAAAGTGAAACAATCGATTGGCTTTGGTAGCGGTTATACGCCATTTATGATGACACAACTGTGCGAACACGTTCCGAAATACCAATTATTACATAAGAAAGAAAAAATAACTGCAAAAATGTATCCAAATTAATCAATCAATCAATCAACGGCCACCCATCACGTACTTTGCCACGCAGTGTCTTCCGTTCTCGCAGCAGCATCGTCAGCGCCCTCGTGTCCACCCCTATAATTCCCACCAAAAATCCAAGTCATGCAACTTCTGAAATTCCTCCAGCTATCCCAAAAACGTACCTTCAATTCCTGGAACGTTGTATTTGACCAGCCAGTCTGCCAGCGATCTCCCGGCATTCCAGTGACTATACTCTTTGCTGAGATTGCCTACAATTAAGCCGACCGGCCATACCCGCGCGGACTCCAACCACTTCTCTATTCCGTGTTCATCCACTTCCTCGCCCGGCACGCCGTAATTGCCAATCATGGGGTAGGTCAGGACCAAAATTTGGGAATGATAAGACGGATCGGTCAGGGACTCCGGATAGCCCACCATGCCGGTTTGAAAAACTGCAAAATAAAAAGTATATCATTTTCCGGTTCCAAATTCAATTTCGATATCAATTCCAAGCCGCGCGAACGGTTTCGCAAACGAAAAGAGTCTGCAGAACATCAAAATCAAACCGACCATACTAAATCGCTTCAATCAATCAATCTAGCGCTTACGGCCTCTATTGAACCGACGGCCGCACCATTTATCAATCAACCAATCTAGCGCTTACGGCCTCTATTGAACCGACGGCCGCACCATTTATCAATCAACCAATCAATCGACGCCCAAGATGGAAATCTTACCGACTTCTCCTTCAACATCGCGCTGAGCCCCGAAAACTCTGCCCCTGAAAACGGATCCATTATCCTCCAAAACCAGTGTAGCGGTCGACATTTTTGAGGATGAAACTGCAGATCCAAAGACCGTGCGGACAAGGGAACCAGGGATGCGACGTGGAGACCCAGCAGTGGTGGGAATTGCTCAGTTTTTTTCCACGCGCACGGACAAAAAAATTCCGGTTTGTCAATCTGTGTTGAGTAAATAAGCAGTCAGCTGATTTTGGGATTAACCGACGGCGAACGGGATTAATCGCCGGATAGCAGAGACATTTTTCGGGCTGGCTGGCAACAAAGGAATAAAATGGAGATAATTTGCGGTTTTGGTGGTCAGGGGAAAAGCAAAGGAAAACCAGAGGAAAACCTGCTGGCCCAGCAGCATGGCGCGATTTCAAATTTGGCTGATTGCGAAATGTGACCAGCGAACTGCGCCGTGAGTTTAAACTCCAAATCGGATCGGTCGGACGAATGTATCTCGCGTAATTGGTTTCAAGATTCATATCTCGCGCTCGGCCAATTGAACCACCAACAGATGGCGCTACGTGCTGCAACGAGTACAGTATGTATTACACGTAGCAAAAGCCTTGCGTTAACCGAGTTAAGCCATTACATTCGTTTGAGGCATGGCTGTTGTACAGTCCCCGAGTTAAACTGCTCAGTTCGATCAGCGCAAGGTTTTTGTGCTGTCGGAAATATTATACCGGAACAAACGAGCCTAAGTGCTGAAGTCAGCCTTCGGGTAAAACACGGGCTAAATGAACATCTCCGAACATTGTCGCGCAAAAAAGAGACGAAGAATGTGCTAAAACAGTAAGTGCAATGCAAAACAATACTTTTTGGCGTCATTATGAAATCAGGGAAAGAAAACCCGTCCGGATGGAAACCTTAAAGTGTCAAGTTATCGTAGTACAAGAAGTGCGGTGACCGCTGAACGGTTCAAGCAGTGTTGGTGACGAGCTCGTAGATCATCCTATCCGAAAAATAAACTGTCAATTCATCCAACAGAAAAGGCTTCATCCAACAGAACAGGCCAACAGACAGCAAAAACACTCAGAAAATACAGGCAACAAACGTTGAACGGGCAATTTTAAAGAGACTTACATGTACAAGTAAACGAAGAAGGAAATGAGGTAGAATGCCAACTTGATCCAGCCTTCCCGCATAGCGTGGTTTAACTCGTCGGCATTCATGCTGCAATGAGCAAGCGTAAACTTTAATTGAGGCACCTTCCAGTCAAAACTAGAAGACTGTAAGTAATAACCTACATGGTAGTGGGATCGTACAGGCCGTGGTGAGACATCACTGGTCGCTTCCTATACCTGCAGGGTGAACGAAAATGTATTTCCTTTCCCTGTACTTGGTATTTTTCTCTAATGGAACTAGGGCGTTTCAGTAAAATCAGTGAACACAGCCAAATCGTAAGAAGCAATCTGACTCGGACCTGTTGACGTGATACGCAATGAGCGGTACGTTGTAGAGGAGTGTCCACCAGCTTCCACTCAACAGAAACAGCAGACAGATGAACATGTGGATGCCATACTCCGGGATGACCAACTAAATATGAAAATATGAACCATTAACTGTCTTAATTTCGACTTCGGTGTAAGCCTTCCTTGACGTTATATCTCATGAATCACAATTTTACAAACTGACTTTAAAGCCACAGTTTGTCAATCAAGCAATCAATCGACTGGTTCTAATGCTACACAGCCTTTAAAGCCAAACTTCGTCAATCAACCAATCAATCAACTGGTTCTAATGCTACACAGCCTTACCGGGTTGAGTGTATTGCATTGATCCACGGGATTTTTGTAGTCGGTCTGAATAAAACACCGTCACACTTGACTTGCCAGATCAATTTACATTCACAGAAAGTATTTCGGATTGGCCAGTCACCAGTACCACCAGCAAATCAGCCTACCTTCAACTCGTCAAACGCGATCATCTGCGCAGAAATGAATCAGCAAAACAAGCACACCATTATTGATGGAACGAAATTGAGTCTTCCGTTGAGACGAATCGTCTGCGACTTACATGGAAAATGGCCAGAAAGATCAGTACTGCCGTCACGATCATGGCGATCAAAAAGCAGAATGCCGCGAAAGTAAACGCCATTTTCTTCTGCTCCACCGCAGGAGAGGACGCCTCGCAGGATAGTCGTGTGTTCGTTCGTGCTAATCAAGCTGAAATATCCGTCAATAAAACGTATTTTTCAGAAAGAATTGAGGAATCAAAAAATATGTCAATGCACATTGGTGAAGGTAATGAAAAATTTCTACTTGACAGGAGAAAATGGGAAGAAATTGAAGAGATCGGGACTTCTGAATTCAACATCTTCTATTTCGGTCTGATGGGGGGGGGAAGGGGGAGGGGCATTAATAGTATAAGCCAAAGTGCAACTGGTGGGGGGATGAGAAAGTGCCCTCCCCCCACGCAGTATTGGCGTAAATGCTTGACGAATGCATTTGATTGATTGATTGAGTGATTGATTGGATCTTTCAGTAAGCGAACACCTCATTGTTTTCATTTTCCTATCTCTCTGTGAAAATAAACCCGCAGTTGTTTCTACTGTTGTACATATATATGCTGTATTGTTAATTTACTTTCATCTCGGTTTTAGGAGCGAGAGGTAGGTTATTAAGTATCTTGAATGAGTTTGAGATCCGCGTTTCTTAAAGGAAATTTTTTGCTCCCAGAATGGATCTCTCTCGGAAAACAGATGTCTTCAAAGCGGATTTGAGCAGAAAATATTTTCTCGGAGGCTTCGCGCTGCTACCGTTCCTCTGGCTGATCAATGTGGTGTGGTTCTTCCGCGAAGCCTTCTGCAGCGGGGACGTCTCGGCCAATGCCGAGCACAAGCGGATCCGTGGCTATGTGGTCAAGAGTCTGGTAGGATGCGTCGTCTGCACCGGCGCTCTGATCGCCTGGATTGTGGTCTTTCAGACACATCGAGTGCAATGGGGTCCGCAGGCGGATTACATGTCCTTCATCATTCCCGTGGGAATACCGTAAACACTCGACGATCTTTGCTTGATTGGTCGATTAGTTGATTGGTTGATCAGTTGATTGGTCGATCAGTTGATTGGTTGATCAGTTGATTAATTGAATGCCGTTGCGATCATTGCTTGATTGATTGATTCACTGTAGAAGTTGTTCGGCTGATTGCCTAGAATTTACAGTTCCCATTTTGTAGGATCTCATTTGTTGGTATGAGTGATTCTCTCGTTTTTGATCCCGAATTCTCGAATTTCGTGTAAAGACTTGCTGTAGGTTAGAGTTTGTTGAGCGACTGATATGTTCCACAATCGATATAATGGCCATTTCCTATTATTTTATCTTTTTTCTTTCGTTTACTACGGGCCGAGCTCTGTAATTTCTTGCTGAATTAAAACGGAACGGAAAACCTAGTCGAACGAAGAAATAGAGACAATCTAATATGAGAATTCGGAAAGGATTTCCAATTATGAGGGCGTCCCTAGCGGTCTCCTCACTTCTCCGACGTGGTCTCTCCTCGCACCTTCAGTACCTGCATGTACAGACCGCTTCCGTCCTCGAATCCCATCTTCAGAATGCTGACCAATCGAACGGACGGTCCATCATCGGCAACGGCTGTGATCAGACGCTGGCCCGAGTCCACCGCAGCGTATAAGTTCTTAATAAGTTCTCTTAATAAGTTTAACTTATTCGTGAAACGCGTCTTCTATTATCTTTATTGGCGAGATTTTCAGGCGAACTCAAGTAAGACACAAAAACCAGTCGAATGATCGTTGGGCGTCGGGAGGCGATATGACCACCGGGCACCAACTGACTGCGTAGTCTATGTTGCTTTACCTATTACACACGTGGCAAAAATCTTGCGCTGACCGAATTAAGCACTTTAACTCGGGGCTGTGCACAAGAGTCACTCGACGAACGAGTGTGATGGCTTGACTCGGTTAGCGCAAGGTTTTTGTCACGTGCATATATATTCTATTTCTTGAGACTCACAAGCGGGAATAAACCCCAATTGCTTCCTTCAAGCCGCGATATGCCACACATATAAACGGTCCACATATATAAACGGTCCACACATATAAACGGAACTAACACATTAAACGGTCCACACATATAAACGGAACTAGCGAAATTAGAAAAACAACGGCATTTCGAATAGATATAGGAACACTTCCCGTCGCACAGACGTAGAATGATTTGGAATCATTTGAATGACATACAAGTACCACAGCGTCTTTAAAAAAAAATACAATCAGCTTCAAAAAAGCAACAGTTGAATGCGTTATTTGGAAGCCGTATCGTCAATCAAGTCCTTAAGCTGAGTCGTTATCGTATCCAGCAGTTTCTTCTTGTCCCTCTCATTTTTCCGCAGATTCTGGAACACCGAACTCTTCTTCCGGTCCGACTCCTTCATCTTCTCTAGAATCAGCAAAGCCGCTTGCGGCTGCACTCGATTGTACTTGGCGTCTTTTTTTCCATACTCATGGAAGTAGGTGTTCCAATCCCACAACAGTAGCAGATCGGTCGACTGCCTCAGGTCGCTGAATGCCAGCAGCAGCGTCGACGGATCAGCGTTGTCTTTCTGCTTCATCAGGAAGGCTTCGTAGTAGGTCAAATCATTCTTCAGTTGCTGGACACCCTCAATCGTGATGAGAGGGGATTTATGGATGAACGTCTCCTGCAGCTGATTGGCAATGTGCTTGCACGCTGTCATCCAGGCAGTTTGACAGACACTGTAGGGCATCTTCCGGATGGAAGCAAACACCACTTCCAGGTAGCGCACAACCCGGGTCGAGAGGATTGACGGCTTATCGGCGCTTTCGGGAGCCGCTGCAGAGTCGAACCGGCTGACCATCTCCTCGATGGAATTCATGAGACTGGTGTAAACTTGCTGCTCAATCTGCGAACGGATGTCCTTAAAGAGCGATTCGCTTTCCAGTCGAGGCGTCAGTGCGGATGTGGTGCTGGTCGTGGCACTTCCGGTCGTAAGGGTGCCCGTCTGAAAAGCAGCAAAAAACGACAATGGAGGCCAGCAGCTTGTTAATTCAAACTCCTTTTAACGATGAAATTAAATGAGCAGCAACAAAAAACAGATACTAGTACGAACCAGTATTGCCTTGTCTCTCATCTCAGATATGTGGATATGGATCTACGGCACTGTATCTGTCTGCAAAATCAACCACTTACCGCTCGTGGTTTCAATAAGCTTGCAATATACTCCTCCAGATACTGGCAGGAGTATTCCAGATAAGTACAGTTAGCATAGGCCTGTACCAGCTGGTCCACAGTCAAGGCGCCCTTCTCCACCTTCCCACACACACATCCCCGTAGATTCCGTGAGAGGACTGTGTTAGTGGACATCCGCACCTTGTCGTCCACTTCCGCCTGACTCAGATTCAAATCCCGACTGAAGTTGACATACGTGGCAATGTAATTCTGGATGAGCGAGTAAAACTTTGGCACGCTGGCGGAAAACGGAAAGTGCTTGGGGAAGCTCTCTGCCTCGCCACCGGCGGCCGAAGCGTCCAGTGTGAAGGGGAAATCGCCGAGTACGCGCTTCTGCTCCGCTGCGTCCGCCACAGTGATGGCGACAAAGTTATCGACATCCAGCACGCCGTTCATTTCCGTCACCAATTTCCGCAGCAGAATCTCACCGTAGTGATCGCGCATGTCTTCCAGCACACCGTGGACGCGAGTCGAGTCGCAGTGCAGAAAGTTCAAAGCGATGGCGAATAGATTCATCAGGCTTTTAATCTGAGCGCAGGTGTCCTCGTCGGTCATGAAGACAAAGTTGCCGCTGAGTGCGGCAGTGACTCCCGGTGCGGTATCGTTCCAGAGTTCAGTGAAGAAAGTGTCCGTGGTCAAACCGGAGACGGCGTTGTTGATGAAAAGCTCCAGTGACAAGATACCGACAATATCCTGTAAAGCAGGAAAACTGCATCAACTTTCTGACAGATTGGTAAAAAGGTAAATGCCTGAGCAAAACAGACTAACACTGTCGGTACCAGGCAAACGCTCTGGGTTGAATCATATTGAATCCGTCGGGTAGCAGAGGGCGCCGCAGGCGGTGTGTGTATTGCTGAATGAGTGTTCTTTACAATTTACACTCGTAGCGCCCTCTGCCACCTGACTGATTCAACCCATGTAGTGATTCAACCCAGAGCGTTTTGCCTGGTGTACCTGGATGTAATGACGGAAATGGTCAATCCCGTGCATATGATTTGGTGGCTGCACCATCTGGGATACTTGATGCCGCCGCTGAGTCATATAGTTCTCGCAATAGTTCTTCAACGCCTCACCGTCAAGGTCGTCGGGCTCAAATGTCAGCATGACATGTCGGAAGACAAGAAGGGGCCGCAAATCCACCGCCGCTTCGATGGACCATTTCCGGTCGGCAAGAAACTTCACTTCCTCCGAGTATTTACTGGAGAGAAAGCAGTCCTGAGCCACCGTATATGGCTCAATGAATAAGCCATTCATTTCGCAGACATTTTTGAGCGTTAAGAAACCGGCCTTCAAGTTGGCATTTCGCGCTGACTCCAGCGCAGTCGTGACGCCTCGTTTAGCCTCCGTAATCAATTGGTTCTTCATGAACGGAATGTTGTCGGCTAGCGACTTCACCTATCGAAGACATTGATTCGATGTTTAATCTCGGTTTCACTCAAAAGCAGTCAAACCGTTAGTCCGGTCCGTCTTTGTCTCAGGTCAGTCCGTCCAATCTGTCAGTCTAACTGTTTGAGGCAACTTACCAGCCGTATATGATGTGGCAACTTCCGAGTTCGCTCCCAAGCATCATGTAGCTTCCGCAGCGCCTTGACCAGCTGGCCGTTTT
>LRSR01008215.1:0-11184 GCA_001579985.1 Hypsibius dujardini
GTTAACTCTGAAAAGGATGGGAATTAAGGAAACGAGAATTAAGAAAACGACACGGATTCTTTCGTGACTGCTGCGACTTCTCGCAATCCGCGGAGACTTCAATGTACAGTATACAAGGTGGGGACCCCGGCACATCCAGGCGTTCAAGGAGCGAACCCCTTGGCTAAGTTCTGTATTCACATAGGGTTTAACGAGTGACGTTCTACGCATGACCCTGCCCGTACATCACTGATTCCTTACGAGTCGACGGACTGCAGTAGTTAGTTATGTACGTTAAAGTAATCAAAAATGCATTTTCTATTAATGGGACGCGTCATGCCACCCACTTAGAACTGTTATTTTTAGTCCAGTTACTACGTAGAACTACACAATAGAGAGATTGAAGCATTTCGGCGTAGGAGTAGCGTATGAAAAGTGTGCGCTTGCTCTACGGAGGACAGGTTGAAGCAATCGGCGTAGCCTCAACGTAAGGTAACCGCAAGCACTGCCTTCCTTGAGCACTGCCTTCCTTGAATTCCGCGCGTCATTTTCGGAAAATACCAGCTCGTAAAACACCGAATTATTACTGCAATTCTATCATTCGATTTCTTTTTCTCGTGTCTTTGTTTCCTATCATGAAGTACAAACCCCTTCTGTTGGCTTACGTGAATGGTCTTTTAATACACGAAGAGTTTAGTTATTCGAATGGTGGCATGCGCCACAAAAATCAGCTTCTAAATTTTCTATTTCAATTGAGTTCATCGTTTTCTACAGCCCAGGTGGCTAGTTGCTATTGTCGCTTAGAATTTTGAGTCAAATTCCAGTAAATTGACCCGGGTCCAGTATACTGAATTGTCTGTCCTTACGCGGTGCTCACGTCGCCGCATAAGGCCCACTACCCCTTACGACGGGGTAAAGTCCGCGGCGTAGGAGGTAAGTTTGGCCACGCCCTCGCACGATTTCATTTGGTCAATTTCCTTACTCTTACTCTTACTCTTACTCTTACGCCACTCTTACGCGCGTTGCTTCAACCTCTTTAATACTACGCGTATACCAGGTTATCACAAAGGTAATAATTGATCAGTTTACTTTTGGAGATGCCTGTTCTGTGTGAAATGTATGATGTACCCGTACGTATAATCATCTATGCACCCACGAACCACAGTGCCTAGCTGTATGCTTGCTTGCTGTAGGACTACCATTAGTGATACAAATGTTGAAGTGATGAATTAATATGAATAAGTCGTCACCTTTTATGATCGATTGATTGGAGTTCAAGCTCGATCGTGAACTACGATTATAGGTAGATCATCAGTGTGACCATCAAACTCGTACCACCCGTGGGTGAGCATGCCCTAACGACATCCGGAAAGCGGACCAATTTCCCGTATCGTGCTGCTGTACCAACTGTACCCGATCTGTTCAGTGCCCTGTCTGTCGTCGGAGGTCCCAAAAAGTGCGCGCAGACACGGACGACCAAGACACACAGACACAAAAAAGTGCCCTCTTTTCTGTCCTCAATCGAGACCGTCCCTCAAACTTCAAGCATCCCAATCGACCGACCATAAGTGCGGTATGCTGCCGCTAAAAGATAAACTCACCGCTCAGCGACGTACCAAGAGAGAGAAGAGGTCCCCGCACATCGCAATACGAAGTGTCGTGTACATCTGCTGCATACACAGTAGCACTACAGTACACCGCACAAATCGAACACACTCTGCAAAAAATGAGATGATAACATTTCAAAGGAAAGCCTCGGTGCTGACATTCAATGTGATCCTGTGTGTGCTCCTCCTCAATCCTCTAGCCTCTTCCTCCTTTTCATTCCCCCCCATTGACGCAAGACGGGACCTCGAGCTCGTGCGCGCGCGCGCCCTTTCATGGAAAAATGAAAACGCGACCATACAAATACGCATACGAATACGATTACGAGGAGAGTATAGGTCTCGCCCGGGAGTCGGAGAGCGACCAGCTCGGCGCATTCCATCAGTGCCCGCATTCTCTGTTATACTGCACTTTGCATCCGCATAAACGCCGCCGTCGTCTGTCATAGAAATATAAAAAGCCGCTTCATCAAATCAATCAAGCTATTAATGAAAGGGGATTTTCTTTTGATTTCATTGGATTATGGGGAAGAGGGGAAGAGAGACTGGCGCGCGACAAAAAATCGTTTACTGGTACTGGTAATGCGACTCAGACTGAAGGCCCTGCAGGCGCCGAGCGAGTCCGTCCGATATGTGTGTACGCCCACAGGGGGCACACATCATATATGGACTGATGAAATCGTGACTACTGTCTCTCCCCGCTCTCTTCCCTCACGTTCCCCCCTTCGTGTTCCCTAACATCATTATTACCGACCGAGAGCGGGGCCTCTGCGGTACTGCGTACCGGGTATACTGAGAGTACACGCGCGGTGAATCGACAGTGTATATTATTATGGGTCGACCGGTTGGGGCTCTGGGAAGCTTCATTTCCTCCAGATGATTTGAGTTTGGATATACACTTTAACGCTGCTCGCTCGCTCCCGTCGCGGTGCGACCTGATCTATCTCCTATACACCCATTGACACAGCCAACACACTACTCACGACACGATACACACGCGCGAAACATCCAGCCGTGTGATAAGCGTGTCTGTCAGTTCCCTGAGGGACTCACTTCCTGGCTGTTTCATACTCGGTATATTAAGGCAGTGCTCGTGCGTGTGTGTCTCTGTGTCTTGGTCCTCCGTGTCTGCGCGCACTTTTTGCGACCTCCGACGACAGACAGGCATGATGATGCAGACATTCCGGTTTTTTATCCCCATTAAGGAATCGCTCTCCTGATTGTTTTGCGAACGATCTTCCATCCAGCGGCGCTGAGGTATATAGTATCGATGCTGATGCTGCTGGGAGGATGCGAAAGAGTGACTGCCTCGCGGTGTCTGCATCGCGACGCTTCAAGGCAACATGATGAAGGCGGACTGGTGGAGGAGGAAGTGCCGGCCATTCCCCACGTCATGCGGTCCGATCGACCCTTACGGGTATAGCTACTTCGCCTGGATCTGTGTGTGTCTGTGTGCCTGCCTCTACAACTGGTACTCCATCCCGCTGCGGATGGCCTTCGAGCAGGTGCAGAGCGAGCTGTGGATGATCGCTGACTACCTCTGTGATATGATCTACATCATGGACATTGGCGTCAACTTTTTGATTAGTAAGTTATATATGTCTGCATCCGTCAAACAGGAGATTTGCACAGGACACTTCTCGATCGTCATGGTGTTGAGACACGAAGCCAGTTAGACAGGCAAAAGGGTAATCAGACAGACATGAAACAACGCCAGTCACAGACAGCCAAAATGGTATTTGAACAGGCCTTTTTGGTCATGATGTACAGACCTGGGACAGTTAGACAGTGAAACGGACATTCAGACAGACATCAGCCAGCCAGCCAGTCATATTAGTAATTAGACAGACATTGATGGTTAGATTAGGACGGACAAACGAGAAACCAATCAGACAGACAAAAGAACTTCAGGCAGACATGCTGCTGAGCTGATACGTAGTTCGCCGCTAGAAATCCAAGACTTTCAGGCGCTGAGACATTACTGTAAATAGATCTACAGACAGCCATTCAGTCTGGATAAGCACGTAAAATAAGACAGAGTAAGGCAGATTTCACATTTCATGGTGTTGAGACAAATTTCCCAGGTAGACGACCATAATTTGCTACAGACGAACGTACAAATTAATAGATCAGCGCCTATCCAGCCAAGCAAACAGATCATAATCATCAGCAGAGAGAATGAAGAGTGAACGTCCGACAGACAAAGACAAATAGCAGTCGTTCACAGACAGACACAAAAAATGCTCCCGGAGGCCACAGACAAGCTTGATACAGACACGCGGGATGAAGGGAAGAGTCGCAGCCTTATCAATATTTGATCAAAAGACGGGGTTAGTATTTCAATATTTTCCCCAATATTTGACGTAGAGATTTGCCCGTGCCAGATTTCCGTCAATAATTTTTCGCGAATTTTACTTCTCACCGTGTGGTGCCGTGGTATATAGTACCGTATGTATACTACCATCGCCTATTAGCCCGCTCGCGGTAAGGGCCCGCAACTTGCGGGCGCCAGCTAATCGGTTAAAGTGTGCATTCGACCTGGGGACGCGCCTCCTTCCTGTATATGGTGAGGGATGAGGAGGTCTACACACAATCGCCCCGTCAGATCGATACGTAAGCGCACTTATTACGAGCAACTACAGGTAGTCTCTACCGCCTCTACTTTCTCTACTGTCTGTCTGTCTGTCTGTCTGTCTGTCTGTCTGTCTGTCTGTTTGCTTTCCGGATCCCCACACCGCAGCCAGGCCGCCTGACCGACCGACCGGTCCAGGTGATCTAATTAGCACCCTCTCGTATCATGCCTGCGCGCCACACGAAGGGTTCACGGAAATTCTTTGCGTCTGGGAAATTTAGGGAAAATATTTGTCTGGACAATAGCAGGTGGACCTTATTAGGAAGTAATTTTAGACCACGACGACGCCGACGACGATGGCTAGCGTATACACGGAGACAGGATGGAGAAAAACGCAGCGGAAACTTCCGTGCATTCTTCCGTTGTTGATGGTTCGCGAGCTCCGAGCTCGACCCCCTTCGGTGATGATGCGTGCGCATGTGTTGTGTGTGGCATGCGTGATCCATTCATTAGGCGCCACACTTTCGCCCCAACAGTGCGGGTCATAATGGGCTTTTTTCTCCGATGCCTCGTAGTCGGTGCTTAGGCTGGTACATTTTGAATGACAGGAATCTTAGATGGGATCTGAAAATAATGACGTGAGACAGACAGGACAGGCACGTACGTAAACAGCGTGACAGACAGGATGATTTCTCCTAGGCCTAAGGTAGACATGACCGGCTGAGTACACGTACGTAAAGAGAAATCAGACGAAGGTTTCTGATTGGATATGAAAAAGAACATGAAAAGAAATTTCGACGATCCAGGCAGAACGGATGTAGTCATCCATTTATGGGACTGACTTGATCCAGACACGGCTACAGTGCACGTATCTTCTGTGCGTGTGTGTGAAATCCCAATAAAAACCTGTACAGTATAATGTTTGAAGTACAGTACTATGAAAATAAGTCTGAGTGGTTAGAGGGTTTTACTGTGGTACGATAAAATGACGTCTGTCTAGGACTCTATGTTTGGGGCCTTTAGATGATAGTTTATACCATCTCCCGTCATACAGCACCCCCAAGGTCGCGGAAAAAAATGGGGGGGGGGCTCACCATCTCACATTCCAGACCGAGACTTGTGTCTGCTATATATAAATATATATATGAACCGAAACCCATCTATTTCACCAGGCACTCCGCGACTGGGACTTCCGGAACAGGATCTGGAGTACTCTCGACAGGCCTACAAGAAGAGTTGGACCTTCACGCTGGATGTCGTGTCCGTCCTCCCGACCGATGTGGTCTTCCTCATACAGCGCAACGCCGAAGGTGCCATCGTCGGCATCCGCTCAAACCGGCTCCTCAAGTACCATCGCATCTCCGAATGGTTCGACTACGTCATCTCACACAGCAGCTACCCCATCGTCTTTCGGTTCGCACGGATGCTGGCGTACATTCTCATGCTAATTCACGTGACGGTACGTGAAGCAGTGCGATCTGAGGGGGGGGGGAGCTAAGGGGGAGGCGGCAAAAAAAATGATGACCGACAAAACCACTTTACCGTCTCTCTCCCTGTCTGCATGGGGCTTTTCATTATCAGTGTTTCGTCCTTTCATTTCCGTTTTTGTGTGGTGCTTTCATCCGGTCTCTTTGTCAGTCACATTAAATGCTAAATTTCACGTCGAAAAACGACTTACTCCTTTTTCGAAAGCGAAATTTAATTATTGAACAGACTCACCCAAAATCGATAATATTCGCATTGTGACTTTTCAAACTTCCTGAAAAATATTTTATAAAGGCTGCGCCAACAAAATTTCTAAATGGCGTATCAGTTCAATATTTTATTTGCTATTCGAGCGACTACTACTAGTAATTTTTTACTACTACATACTGTAGTAAAAAAAATTTGAGGGAGCTAAAAATCAGTAATCTAAAACACTGGATAGTTACATATGAAATAATGGAAATGGAAATGGAAATGAAAATGAAAATGAAAATGGAAGTGGAAATGGAAATGGAAATGGAAATGGAAATGGAAATGGAAAAGAAAAAGGAAATGGAAATGGAAATGGAAATGGAATTGTTTGTATTTAACTATCTGACAGTGTAGATTAAAAGTTGTCACATCACTGAAAACTTCATACTTTTTAAAGCTGGCAATTTTAAATTCGGTTACAATGGATAGTTTCTTGAGAAAATGTCCAACAATGCTCGTCATGACGTGATGGTCTACGCGGTGAATGTTGCACGAGTATGTAAATTGTTGACCTGTCCTGTCACGGATCACAGCCAAGCAGGCAGACGGGCAATAACGCAGGTTCGCTCACCCGTGTTACAACCGGCCTTCAACGATAACTATCAGCATAAGTCATCGTTATTCCCTTCCTCTTCCCGTTGCTCGCTTGCCCCGGTGTAATGTAAACAAGGGATTACACTATGCCCCTCCTCCCGCTGGTTGTTGCATGTGACCCTTGTATCTATCTATCTGACACTCTCACATGTATTTGCAGAGCTGTACGTACTACGCCATGAATGTCTACATTGGATTCGGGTCGGATAATTGGTACGCACAAAGGCCGGTGTTTAGCTCAACCATCAAGGAGCGGTCGCTGCAAATGCCAAATGTCAATTTTTACAATTTCCCCTTATTTCCCGTTTATAATCACATACCATTGTAGGACGATTCCCAACCTAGTCGGCACGACCGAAGGCGCCTTTATTAATCTCTACGTGCGCTGCTTCCACTGGTAGGTCCATCCACCCATCCTCGGCGGGGGCGGGGTCGATCGTCCTCTTACACGTTTTCCTTATGTGACACACTAACGAACCGCGCGCGCATATTTCTGCTGCAGGGCGACTGTGATACTGTCTGACGATGGAGATAACAGCCGTAATTATTATTGTTGTCCCTGTCCCCTTAAATATATACGCGGTTATGTGTGTGTGTGTCTGTCTGTCTGTCTGTCTGTCTGTGTCTGTGTGTCTGTGTGTCGTGCTTGGAAAAGCAAAAATACAGTGCATGTGTAGTGCTTGCCGGGTAAAGGGGGAGAGTTAAATTGATTGTGTTAATCGATTTTTTTCTCTTCCTTCTTCTTCTCGGGACCGGCTTCCAGAAGCGTCACTTGTGATCGAACTTGCCTACAGATGCATGGTGACGCTCCAGGGACACATCCTTGTGGGCAGTGTGATTGCCATTGTGGCGTCCATTTTCGGGACTGTCAATGTGAAGGAGGGCCGGTTCCGTCACCAGGTGAGTGCAAGGCCTGAGGAGGGGCAAATGCAAAACGGATTTTACTGCGCGTGCTCCCGGACACGAGGCAATTGTCTGTGCGGACACAGCCATTAAATCCATTAAATGTTTACGGTGTTCTGGTTAATGCAGCTGGATGGCATTAAAAAGTATATGCAGTTTCGGCATGTCGATCCCGACATGCAGGATCGTGTCTTCAAATGGGCGTCTTTCATGTGGGAGGGGAAAAAATTCCGGGATAGTGAGCGGGATTTGGAGATCTTGCCGGTACCTCTCCGGCGGGTGATTGCTCAGGCAGCTCATATGGATACCTTTCAGGTGGGCTTATGAGAGACATGTGTTTTCTGCCGGAACAAGTGTCTCTATCTGCCTGTCTGCCTTTTTGTCTGTCTGTCTGTCTGTCTGTCTGACGGTCTGACGGTCTGTCTGTCTGTCTGTTTGTCTGTCTGTTTATCTGTCTGTTTATCTGTATGTCTGTTTGTCTGTCTTCCTGCCTACTTCCCGCCGATATAATGTCTGAGTGTGACTAACCTACACTGATACAATTGACCTGATCTCTGCTGCAGAGAGTGAAGCTCTTCGACGACTGTGAGCCACAGTTTCTAGAGGTACGGTCCCGCGGCTTAGTTCCACAATTCCCCGGATATGTCGATTTTAATAAGGATTTTCTTTCACAACCGCAGGAGCTGATAATGAGATTGGAGTTACAAGTCTTTTCCCCGGGCGACCTGATCTGCCGGAAGGGCGACGTCGGCCGGGAGATGTACGTCACTCGGACCGGCACCCTACAAGTCGTTTCCGACGAGGGACAAGTGTTCGCTTCCCTCGGTCAGGGCTCGGTGTTCGGGGAAATTAGCCTCCTCAGCAGCTTCACCAAGCAGGAAAACCGGCGGACCGCCAACATCCGCAGCTTCTCCTACTCCGAGCTGTTCAGCCTGTCAAGTGCCAACTTCAAGGAAGTGCTGGAGAACTTCCCGCTCGCGCGGCGCAAGATGATTGCCAAGAGCCGGGAGCTGCTGAAGGACCGCACCACCGACATGTCAGAGGTCGTGCACAATGACGCGGAAGACGACGACGAGCTGGCCTTTAAAGTGGAGAAGCTGCAGGAGCTGGCGCAGGACATTGTGCTGCTGATTGAGACCTTCACCAAGACCATCATCGAGGACACAACGAAGCTGAAACGCCGGCTGGCCGTGCTGGAACGCCGCCGCCATCATCCGGGCCATCCATCACGGAAGCCGAAATTGATTCTTTTTGCTCAAACTCCAGTCTGATGTCGTCCGTCTGTCTGTGCTGTATGAGAAGGACAGACATTATCACTCTTCGCAAACAAGCCTGCTTCTTTTCAGCTCAATGATGCCTTTTCTATTGTTGTTGATCTCACCAAGTAAATTGGTTGCCTCTCTCTCTCTCGCTCGCGTACTTAGTACTGCATCGTTCTTTTTCATTCCATAAAAAAAACGTCCAATTGGAATCCCCGTGAGGACATCACACTTGTCGGGGAATTGGAATTGGAGACGGAGAGCTCAAGATTGGAGATACGCATTTGCGCGTCGCCATCAGGTTTCCATCGTGTGACGGAGTGGAACGATCAAGGAACAATAGAATTAAAATGTTGAGAAAGGATGGAGGGAATTTAACTGGCATGATTCTTGGTCCTTGCCAAAGAGGACATTGCTGTAGAACGTCAGTATAACTGTAAGGGAAGGGGTGGTTCGTCGGTTCCCCGTCATCCGGAAACGCTTCACGTCGAGCCTTTAGACATTGGTGCTTCAAGATGTGTCTGATGTGAGTCTTCAATTATTTTAATTGTGCCTTCCTGGGTTCGTAGCCCATAGATGTAGAAAGAAACTGCACTTGACATTTGTTCTTTAATGTGCACACTCTGCGCGCGTGGGCGTGGCAAAATTTGTCCCAAAAGCATTCCCGAACTCGGTATGAAAAGGGACCACGCCCCATCCAGGCAGGAATTATGCATATTAGACAGGAATTATGCTTATTAGGCAGGAATTATGCTTATTGAGCAGGAATTATGCTGATTGAGCAGGAATTATGCATATTAGGCAGGAATTATGCACATTAGGATACGGTACTCGTCCGAGTATAAGAGGAACGGTGATTGCGTGAAAGTTCGAATTGTGCGGTGATATCCAACCATTTGACGAACCAAGTGAACGTACAATTAGTGCATATTTTCAGAAATCAACAAGTCGACGAAATTGTTTCTGTATGCAATGGAACACAATTCCCTTTTAAAAAAAGTACATCCTTTGTTTGGTCAAAAGAATTGCCATCGGCTTGGTATCCACCGAATTCCTCCCATAAGTAAACAAGTGATGCGCGGAAAAGACTAACGGTGGTGTGTGTACAGTCAACGACAAGATTGAGTACACTGGAGAGTCCAGGGGAATGGGCAAAAGAGGCGGGGCAGGGGGTGGTTTTCGAACAATCGAACAATCAACCACCTGACCTGCAACGGTTGCTTTCCTTCTGCCTTGTTCCATTTTCAAACATGCCACCCCCTGCTCCGCCCCTTTTGCCCATACACCGGACCCTCCAGTGTACCCAGTCTTGTCGTTGATTGTGTGTAGTGCACTGTACTCAGCCTCAAGAGAGAGTAGCAACTGTACAAAATGCATTTGACTTGTTTGCCTGGGAGCCATTTTTTCGGTTATAGCATTCAGTTCGGTTCGGTTCGGTTCGGTTCGGTTCGGTTCGGTTTGGTTCGGTTTATATAGCATTTCTGACTCGAACACGTGTAAAATCAACATCTAACAAAACTGAAACAACAAACGGAGAGGCAGTAAGACGCAGCCCAATTCGGCTGTACATTTAGCTGTACGAACAAAAAAAGTTAGGAAACGATAGGTCAAGTGGAAGAATGCCACGCGCTTCTGTCTTGGTCACAATGGCAGTGTGTGTAGTGGGTGGAGTAAGTGAAAATTCGACAGAAATTCTCGGAGGCGAGAGAAACTCCAAAAATGGCAGCCTGTGGCCTAATACTTTCGCTGCCCTTAAGAGAAGAAAACATGCGCGCGACTACAGTAAAAGGAACCAACCGAGAGTGAGAGAAAAAAAATGCAGGTTGAGAAATGCAGTGTCTAGACTCTCTGACACGAGGGCGCGTCCTTAGAGAGACGCGAAACGGGAACTTTGGCAAAAAAAGAGACGTGAAAACTCTTTGACCGGGACCAAATAATAATCGGGCTTTTCTGTAGGTGAATTTTCTGCCGGACCGATAACCCCACGGAGACCGGGTTCAGTCACGGAGATGTGTATCTGTGGTCACCACATGTTGAGTACATCAGGAATCTGAGAGATAAAGCTGCGGATCTGTCTGCTGAGAACAATGAACGCCATCGTTTCAGGACAAATCGCTTAGCAGGAAGAGTCGAAACGGTACATTTTACAGCGGTGCGGGGTTTTCACCATGTGGTTGGTCCGCCAGTGGTCACCGGGATCGGTCGAAGACTTCGTTGAGCCGATTGCACGGCTCCGGATTGCAAGGGGTTGTACTGTCCGGCCTAAGGCCGCTCTTGCAAAAGTTGTGCCGGAGTCGCCTTTGGGATTTTTGATGGAGGCAGTAGACGCCTCGTTTGGAAACCCCACCACCGCAACTGACCGAGCACTAGAAGAAGAAATGTGAAATGGTCAAGCGTCAACATGTAGGCAAATAAAACATTTGGATTACTTAAGGATATGCACGTAACAAATAGACAGACA
The DNA here is from genome assembly GCA_001579985.1 of Hypsibius dujardini. Classification (NCBI taxonomy): domain Eukaryota; kingdom Metazoa; phylum Tardigrada; class Eutardigrada; order Parachela; family Hypsibiidae; genus Hypsibius; species Hypsibius dujardini. The sequence goes on from LRSR01008215.1 coordinate 11,110, forward strand.
GACAAACAGACAGATAGACAGACAAGTACACAGACAGACAAGTATACAGACAGACAAACAGACAGACAGACAGAC
>LRSR01008216.1:0-58782 GCA_001579985.1 Hypsibius dujardini
GCCGGACTTTTTTAAGGTGGCCCACGTCACGCCCATCCCAAAAACAGCCGACGCATCAACGCCGGAAGACTTTTGATCAATTGTATTGCTTAATAATGCTTCTGAGGTGTTTGAGAAGACTGTACAAGCACCGCTTCTTAAACACCTGCAGAGGTATTTACTGCTATCGCCATGACAGTCTGGTTTCCGATCTGGCCATTCCTGCGAGTAACTACTTTTGAAAATTAGAGAAAAATGGAGCGTCGCCACTGCAGTCGCCTTTTTGGAACTCCGGAAAGCCTTCGACAGCGTTTTACGCCTAATTCTGCCACAAAAACTCCAAGCCACCGGAGTTGACACGGTTGCCCTTAAGGCACTCTTCTGGGTCCCCAGTCTGTTTTCCATCTACATCAACCAAATGCTGCAACTCTCCCGCAAATTTGGCCAGATTTGACGTGGAGTGTTTTGCGGACAATAGCATCGTCGGAGCATCCGGTAAGACAGCTGAAGAAGCCGTGGTTTCCCTGAATGCCGGCCGACCTGGACAGACTCGGTCTCGAGCTGGCTGCCCTTCGTCTTCCAGCCAACCCGGCTAAAACCAAAGTAATCATTTCCGTTCCCCTCCGAAGCAAGAAAAAAGGCAAACGCAAGACACCGGTTACCATGAGCGACGTCCTCATTCAAGAAGCCAACTATGTGAAACCCCTCGGCATCATCATCGACTAGCACCTGCAGTGGAATCGGCAATTTGAAGCAGTGCAGCGGAACGCCACGTTTGGTATTGCCAATTTCAACCGAACAAAAATTGGCTTGAACCGGCAGCAGTGGGTGATTTTATACAACGCTCTTGTCCAGCCTCACTTTGATTATTGCTCGGTAGTTTGGTCTGTCGCGAAAGAAAGTCTTCGGAACAAAAATACCCAAAATTAAACGGGAGGTGCGGAGGGCTGTGATGGATTACCAAGAACACTTAACGCCGGAGCTGTTCACGCGTCTCGCCATTACCCACGTATTCGAACGGTGGAAACAGAATGAAGCAATCTGGTTTATCAGATTACGTCTAAAAAGCCAAACATCCCCGACTACATGAAAGAACTAATAACCATAAGGACGTGAGCAATATCTACAACTTCCGGCTGCCAAAAAGAGTCGAGGCAGACGCGTCAAAAACCCAAATTGGAAACACTACTCTTTCGTTTCGTTTGATGTGCCTGTACCGCCAACTGTCTGAAGACATGTGAAAATCTTCAAGCTTGTCTGCTTTTCGTGAGAAAATGTTGTCTGCCCGCCTATTTCGTTTTTGAATCTCTTGCGAAGGGACCGACTAGACGTTTCAGTCCTCATTAGAGGTTGTCTGCTCTTGAATACCATTAAACCATTAAAAATTCATGTGTCTTTGAAGTAAGAGTACTGCGGTGCAGTTACATATTGATTCTTATCGTCTGTTGCTTGACTTTTGAAATGGGGAAGATTTATGAATATGCCCGCCGCCCGAAACCCTGCAGAACAGTGTCGTTGGCGCTGGATAGCCACGCCAATTTTCCCACGTAGGACAAGATGTCACTCACAATAAGGCAACCGTTCCTTTGCGTGGCAAGTCAGAAAGTTTACCCATTATCTTGCTACGCTACCTGCAGAGTTTGGCACTGTTGATGGGGCTGGACAGGGATACATTTTGTTGAGCTTGCGTATGTCGATTTCGCTGAGCCCGTTCCGTTGACCGATTACTTTGTCCTTGTACTTGTCTTTCGGTCTGATGGTCCACACATGAGGCTCAATGGCAAAGTCATACATACCATAATGCAGGAGAGATCCGAAATCATACGTCTCATTGAACGCCGTGGATTCGTAAATTTTGAACTGGTCCCAGTCCTCTGCAAATTCACGAACACCACCAAGTCCATTCTCCTTTCAATATCTTATAATATCTCATGCCGAGTAACTCACTTTTTCTTATGTTCGACCAATTAATGTCCACGTATTGGTCTCGATCCATCCTTGACTGTTCATGAAAAAATCCTATACACAGGACACCGGCGAACTTGAGAAAAGGGCCGCTCACGAACGATGCCAAAATCCGAACAGTAGGAAACCCGACTTATTTTGTGAACGGAAAGTAATGCATGCGCCTGTTTAAACGGTGTGTTCCAGGGCCGAATGGTTAACGGGCCTGTCTAGCGCGAGGGATGTCAAATTATAAAACTTTGCAAACCTACCTCGAATCAGCAAAATGTGGGTTCAAAATGTGGAATAATTTCATAGAAATTGCCATCAGTAAACACAGCATATGTTTGCAATGTGTTCACACAAGCATCCGCCTCTTTTAATTTCTAGCATTTTCACGACCCTCAAATTGCCCATTTCGCGGAAATGAAAACTAACTGGTTCCGAATTTTAACTGAAACCGAAGCAAACCATTTTAAATCGGTTTAGAGCTCTTTTTCCTAATTTTCGGATTTTTTCGATTTTTATTGTACGCAAAGCCTGCCAAAATTAGTGAAAAGCACATTTTCCTGGCGGCATGCGAGGAATTAGGAGACCAGTTTTCAGCGTTCACTCCACATATTGTATATCTGTGCGTCTTTAATTCACAATATTTACCATTTTAACTAGTTTTGCGTGATTGTCTGGTAATAAATTTGCAATAAATATGAAAATATATTTTCAAGCCCGTTTTAATTGGTTTATCTCGGTTTAAACCGGTTTGGACATTTAAATGACAAATTCCGAACCGGTTTGCCAGCTAAACCGAACCGGACCCGAACCGAACTGATTCGTACCGTTCTCGTCTCCAGGAATAACTGTTCAACTTGCATGTTGTTTGTATGATAACATGGCCCCATCAGTACGAAAGATCACAGGGGCCCATAATGAAAGGTTTCGAAATATCTCAAATGAATAGTCATCACTACAAAAGCCGCTGTTGGCGTGTTTTCAAGGTTGTGAAAACACTGGGGAGGGTTTTGTTGATTTTCCCTGTTACAATCTCGATTGCATATCTGCATCTTATTTTGTCATCCCATGACACCCACTGATAAGCCACGCCGAAGGCAGGACAGTTGTTATTCAAACTTATTTAGTGAGATAACTGATTCTTTGGTCCCGTTACCCTTTACTAGGTAAGTAAATATGAATGAGGTTTAAAATATACTATAAATTCTTGTGCAAATTTATTTTTAAATTTAAAGCACATGTTTGTTTCGAAGAATAGAACTGGTCATAGAATCGCAATCGATTATGAACTGTTCCTGCTTACCTAGAGCGTGCATAATTTCATGCTGAGCAATCCCACTTGTGGCGTTCGTGAAACAATCTATACATATGTGCCGTTAGAGATATTGGTGCACGAAGATTTTTCTGACAAGAAGCTGGGTATCGCTTACTGATAATACTCAAGCCAATCTTCGTCCCACGAATCTGCTTTCCGTAATTCGAATAACACCTGCAATGATTACAGGGTGGGATTAGTAAACGCAGTCGGAGTTCACGGTTTGCGCCAGAATCGCTTGCCTGTTTGGATCAGCATGGAACTGAATGTACTGTATTTCGTTCGTGCGCTGAACGAATTTGAGGCAAGTTGATTTTTCGAAAACATCCATCGCGGTCCTGACCAATTCCATTTTGTCTCGTTCGGTTGACTCTGTAGAAAGGCCGCATAAAATGATTGGCAGCCAAAAGCTGATGATAGCTCTCTGAGGGTGTCTTAACTTAGTTACATCTGCACCAAATGGGGTGATACAATTAGTATTTTAGCACAGGGCCGTAATCTGCAACTGTCTGTCTGTCTGTCTGTCTGTCTGTCTGTCTGTCTGTCTGTTTCTCTGTTTCTCTGTCTCTCTGTCTGTCTGTCTGTCTGTTTCTCTGTTTCTCTGCCTGTTTCTCTGTCTCTCTATCTTTCTGTCTGTCTGTCTGTCTGTCTATCTGTTTGCCTGCTTGCTAGTCCCAACCATCTTATTCTTGATAGTTCGTAACATTTCTTAATAACACTCTCGCGCTATTGTTCATCTTCGCGTATACTGGCAGAGTTAAATTGACTAACCGAATGTACTTGAGAACGCAAAGGGAACCGTTCGGCTAATCCAACGTAAATTTTCATCCATAACAGCATTGTATCCTACGTCCTGTAAAACGAACCTCAGTTAATCCAAAGCAGTTTAGGCTCGGCGTTATATACTGAATGATAAGCCTTATATCATGAGTGGAATATCCGCAGTCAGTTGCACTATTTATTTTAGAAATGTGTTTGCTTCCATTTCTACTGGTTAACTGATGGCTGATCATACTTCATAATCATAATTTGTTAGTCAATTAAAGTTGATTCTGTCTGATTATCAGTGTAGAGAATGTGCAAACAGGACGAACGCTCCATGTTTGACCTTGACTAAAAGGACGATACTGGCAGTGATGGAGCAGTAAATGTCGAATGGTCTAGCGGTTCTTCCGCCTGCCTGTGAGACAGAGGCACAGGGTTCAGAGTTGTACGATGTTCACAGTTCAATCCCATACCTCTCCGCCATATGTAACGCTTTTTATTCGAAAAAAGACGAAAGGCCGGAATGAGGGAGTTGAACTCTGTGGTTCTGCCTAGCGTGCAGGCGGCAGCCACTTGGCTTCACTGCTCTAATACAGAAACTATTGTATTCCTAGTCAAGGCTCCGCATTGTAGCATTAGTATATGTAGCATCGTAGCATTGGTATATTCACTACATTAGCAGGCACATACATTTGCATCGCTGGACGGAGCATCGACGCCGAAGATATCGCCTTCCAAAAAAGATGCATTTGGCGCTAATGCCAGGGCGTCATCATCCAATGCTTTGGCTAGAAAAGAAGTCTAGGTACTAAGCGAAACACACGAGCGACATCAAAAGTTCATGCTGTCAACACATGCTGGTAAATCCTATAAACCTGCAAAAATTCAAAAATTTCAAGAGGAAAATTCAACACAGGTTTTGTTAAAAATTTGCACTGGATAAGCCTTCATTCTACAGTCAGCCCCAAGAAAACTCTCGTTGCACAACATAGACTTTTTGCGCATAGAGGGAGATGTGGTGCGACAGGTGTAATAATAGGATGTCTTTGTTCTTGAAAGATGCAAGTAATTGAACCGAGTGGACCACCATATATTTGCTTATCTCGCAATCTCGAAAACAAATGGCAGTTTACCTGGTATAGGACTGCAACAACTGCTGACTTAACCGCAGAGAAACTGCCCAAAGTAGTCGAATTCGAATTTTTATCAGCTGTTTTTGTAGCTGTTCATGACTGTGATTTTTTCTGCCGCTGCTATCACTCTTAATTGACTTGATTTAATAAACAGTTGTTTTTCCAAATGGTAAAAGAAGGTGAATTCCTCCTGAAGTAGCAATGGCAGTTCATACTTTGCGGCAGAAGGGATGTTTAATTTGAACGGAGGCCGAGTCAAGGTACGTCTGTTGGTTGACTCCTTGTTTGAACACAACAAACTGTAATTTCTTATAGAGCAGTGCTTGACTGGCTAAAATGCCATTTGAACAAAATCGTCGTTCAAGGATTTTGGTTGGTTGATGGATTCTCATAAACGATTTGTGAAATAAATCAACTGATTGACTGCTTTAGTACGTAGACATCAAGTTGGTTTGATTGAGAATTGGTAGTGTCTGATGAAAAAAGATGTGACGAAGCTCGCATCAAAAAATGAGGAGGAACTGTGACGTTTTGTCCAGCAGTCTTGGGATTATCGTACCAAAGGACCTGGATCTGCGGATCTTTTCGGAATTTGTATGACTCCATGCCTGCACTGATCAATAAAGTTATGCAAAATTCCGGATTTCGATTGGGGTATTCCGGTTCCGAATATATTTTTTTCTCATGGTTTGAATTGTTCAAATTTTATTCCTGTTATTTTATTTTGTTATTGCTTGCCTGTTCGTGTTTTGAATCCAAATGCAATGCATGATTATGCATTACGTGTACACTACATGTCCTGATTGGTCGTACAGAAACGGTGCAATTTAGGGCGGAGTTTCCGTTCATTTTGAACAGCAAAAGTCAGGTGATGAGTTTTTCTTGGGGCTGAATGTAGCAAACTATGCTCGCTTTCATCGAAAATTAATGTTCATAAGAGATTCTGTTATTTGCAAACTTTAAAATTTCTAGTCTCCTCAAAAAGTTTTGCGTGACGTCATCAGGTCTCATTTCATTTAGACATTCATTTAAACTTGAGTAGAGAAATTTTGCATGACCACATTCATCATTAACTATTTAACCATCCAAATTGAGCAATATTGGTTGCCTCGTCGCGCCCAAATGAGTTAGTGCAAACAAGTCAGCAAGTCACGGTAATCACATCCCAAAACAAAAGACTTTTCGCCTGGTTGCATTAGCTGATGTCTATCCCTTCTAAATAATCTTTGAATGGACTATTGTCGACAACAATTTTCGCAATGTACAGGCTGTGTCCCACTATTTTGGGCATTGCGAGTGACTACTGGGATTCACCCAATCGTAGGGAAAAGTGATGAACCAATTTTCTCAAATTATCGGTGGAGTCAGCAGCAGAAAAATTACGGTTTACCTAGATTGAAGACATATGGCGCGCGTCCGTCGGCTAATATAAACCAAAAAAGGCTACATATAAACTCAATGAATAGCCACATTCTTGGTTCCCAAACAGACAGTAAGGTCCACATAAGTCTCTTTGTTGACTGGGATAGTGTATGAAAGGAACAATTTGGCCGACTGCTGAAACGCTCAGAGTATCGTTAAGAAGTATGTATAGTCCAATGCAGCTTTTGGTGGAAGGTGCTCTTCTGTAGTTGATATGACTTTTTTAAAGTTGACCCGCTTAATATTAAAGTCACGTTTGGTTTCGTGAATTACAGATCGGAAATTTAGTCTACAGCTGCATAAAATGACTGTATCCAGTTAGTAAAAATTTCGCATGGCAAGTTACTGTCAGTACATTTACAGGTAGCTGAGTCAATTCAAGCAAAATGCGTTTTCCTTCAGACTTAACATCCTAGAGCCAAAGTTGTAACAGCACAATCTTGCAGTGGCCGAAAAGTGTTTTTTGACTACTTTGCTCGGTGCCGGTTCTTCGATTTCGCCAAACCTGTTCGATTACAGCAATCAAGTTGAAAACTAGTTTTAAACCTGTGACAGGCGTAAACATTCAGTAACCCGTTTCTCCGCACGAGGGATCGGTTTCATGCCTGACTGCTTTCTTCCAGTGTCATGTCTGGCCGCTAGCAATATTTATCTTTCAAGTAAACTTTTTGGAACCATTTCATGTCCGAAATTTAAGTTGAGTTCTGTTGATGTTAGACGTCGATGGAATATAAATTATATTTGACAAGGGATGGGAATGACTGGAAAATGGTTTTCAATACAAATATTTTTTATTTATATTAGGTATTTTGTTTAACTTGGTTTTTTTAGTCAATTTAAAAAACTAAAACGGGAAAATTAGTTACTAAATGTTTTTGTGTAGTTTTAATTTAGTTTTCTTAGCTTTGCTAGTTTTTTGCCATCCCCACACGCATGGCGAATACAGATTTTGTTTACTGTGTCCTCTATGCCTTCACCAGTGTAACCGGTTTTCGACTTTCTAAGCACATATTGCGAATACTGGTATTTTTTACTGTGTACTACGTGCGTTCACCAGCGCAACCGGTTCTCGACTTTCATAACACATACGGTGATTATATTTTTTTCTTCACTATGTACTATGTGCTTTGACCAATGCAACCGGTTCTCGAATTTCTAGCCACATGAAATTATGTCAAAAACTAATATTAGTCGGTAAGTAACTTAAAGAACTAAGTTATTAAATATTTTAGTCTAATTTTTTTTAGTATCTGAATCTTTCAGTATAGCTTTCAATTTGTTTTTTTTAATTAATCAAATTTAAGTTACTGACTTTTTTTAGTTGGGTTTTTTTAGTAACTGATACTTTTAGTATAGCATTAGTCGAAGTTAGTTGACTAATTTTAGTTCTCTTAGTTTAGTTTAGTTTAGTTTAGACTTTTTAATCACATATGGCGAATATAGGTTTCTTTCACTGTGGTAGTGTGTGCTTTCATAAAATATTCAAAATTACGCTCTTTGCGCGACATTTTTTACCTTTTCCGGAATAATGGGGCTCGTTATGTTGGTTGTGTATGGGAACTCCAAGTTCAGGAAATTACTCGGAGGTAGTGCCAATCTAACTGAACTGTTTTAACCAAAACGTAGAATCTTATTTTATTTTTATTTTATTTTATTTTATTTTTATTTGATTATCAATTTTTTTTAATATTTAATATTTAATTTAAAATTAAAACTAATATTAATTTAATACCAATTTTACTTGTTACCAATTTTATTTATTTATTTTACTGAATTTTATTTTATTTTTATTTTATTACCAATTTTATTTACTGGTATATAAGCATTGTCCTCGGTGGCAGAAAATTTGAAAGCGTCAGACACGGATTTCGTCGATTCTATGACATCTGATTGATCGAATGATTCATGCCTTGCAGAACAGAATCCCGAGTGTGAAACGTTTATTGCTTTGTATGCATATTTTTATTTCTGTTTCGTTTCTTCTTTTTTTAGCGTTGCAGGAGTTTCACAACGGATATTGAAACCTAGGGCTTAATGATTTTTAAATGTCTTGTTTACGTCAGAATATCCACCAAGCCTCCGGAGATTTAGCACTTCTTGGATTCAGCTTTCTAGACATGTTGTTCCTGTGGCTAAACGTTTTGTAGCCTTTGATGTCGTTATACCTACTTACTTACCTACTTACTTATTAATGTTGTTTATTCTTTCGAGTTTTCTCCATTAGAACTAGCGATTCACCAAGCGAAACTTTCAATGCCTCTCAATTTCAAGCAAGGGAGGATCACTGTCACTGACAGACATTCAACAACGACTAAAATTTCTTGATGTCGCAGATGGCTAATTCATGGATAACTAGACCTTAATCGGTACAATAATTGTTACAATGACGTTCCGCCATACAGAACGTACAGCACATTGAGCCTAAATTTCGCGCAACACAATCCGCAGCTGATTGGCAGTCATCGATGTGCATCCCGTCAGGACTAATCGGACATCGCGCACTTGACTCTGAAAAGAGAAAGCAATCAATTTGTTGTTTATTGTCCATAGAATCCCTTTCAATTTATGGAACAGCGCACCGGTACGGTTGAGCTGAACATGTGTATTGTAACATTAGGGATTTATGTCGGTATTACTACCAGTCACAGGGATCCTGTCTCGAGATAGTCAAGTAAGAGGAGAACGCAGAGATGGAGCACTGTGAATACTCGTCTCAAGTCGTCTAATGCAATAACATCGGATTATTTCGCGATAATAAGTGTTTGAAAATGAAAACGAGAACCTGTTATTGTAGTGATATCGAATAGTATTTATTTCGACGCAACAGTTGCATGCGTACGCGCCTTGAAATTTTTCCGTATTGATACAAGTAGGTTATTGTTTTACAGTACAGTTAGCTGTATATGCTAATCTAGGCACCCATTTTCTATGATGTCAGTTTCGGAGCATTGCGTTTTGACCATCATTGATTAATGGACTGCATTTTCCACAACCGGACAGGTCGCTGGCACTGCCAACTACTACAATTTTTTTACGTACATGGTGGAAAAGACCGTCAACTTTTAGTCTGATGAAGCAGTCTTCGTCTTTTCTAAAAGTAAATGTCTGCTTCGGAGCATCAGCGTCTGAAACATATTTCGAAAACAAAAAAATGTCAGACTTAACTGATGTTCACTCAACACCAACTTGCTACAATTAAAGGCATCGATACTTATGGCCGCAGCGTTTTGGAACTTTTGTTCTTATTATCCGAAACTTTCGAGGTCCTAGACAACATAAAAATGGATCCTAAATTACGTGCTATTGAGTATTTAAGATGGAGCAGCCACTGTGGTGACGGATCGTCGGTCCACCGCTGTTCACCTGACTTGCTGTCATCCGGCACCATCGCAGTGGTTGACGTTGATGCGGGTTGCTAGCGACATTGGGGTATCCGTAACATATTACGTAGTGGTTGGTACGGCTGCAGTTGTTGTGGATGGCGTGTCCGTCCAAGTGGACTCGGGTGAAGTACTCGCTGTCGTAGCTTTACAACAAATTGTGCAAAAATAAATTACATCTTCTCGCACAAATGAAGGACACATCCAAGAGCAATGGTACCTTCCGTGGACGTCGGATTAGCGTCTTCCCAGAAAACTGCAACGCGACAGGTTAGGCTGTTGTCCATGACATGTTATCAGAATCTCACAGTAAATACGACAAACCTTCTGTATTAATAATGGAACATCCATTGTATTGGCGTCCGTACTAATTAATGGATTGTTTTTGAATCATCAAGAGAAGCTACATCGGTTTCGATTCCAGGACTAGCTACCGTCTGCAAACTTACCAGTATTTTTTCCTCTGTCAGTAACAGATCAACAGAAGATCATGGGAGGATTCTAACATTCCTTCAACCCCGGGCACTGGAGCCGAACTTGACCTTAATGGCAATAACGTATTTCTTGTCATAATCATCATTAATCTTGCGGAAAGTTATATTATTATTTTATTATAAAATCAATTCTTCCAATCAGAATTTTTTTTGTTTTTCAGAAGAGATGCAATTGGTTTAAGACTAGAATGACCGGAAATATATATTGAATGCCTTAACACTCAGAATCTGAAGCTCAAAATCCTAAACAAGAAAAAAATATTGCCAGAAACACGCTACATGGTATGGCCTGCCTGTCTGCTAGTGTCTGTGTTTGTTTGCCTCTATGTTTGGCTGTATGTCTGTATGTTTGTTTGCCTGTTTGCCTGTGTATTTTTGTGTCTATGCGTCTGTGTCCGTGTATTTGTTTGTGTATCTGTTTGTGTGTTTGTGTGTGTGTGTGTCTGTCTGTCTGTCAAAAACTCGCCAGTAGTGTCACATTAAGCGTGAATGTCTGACTTACTTCGGCGAAGTGCAGCATGAAGTTATGCACGCTTTGGGCTTCTACCACGAGCAAACTCGCACCGACCGAGACGATTATGTTGACGTCATCTTTGAAAATATTTTATCTGGTAAGGCATAGCCGTTTTCCAATTACTTACAAATTATTAAGAGCAACACGACACTAGACGGAAGTATCGATTTAGCTTCAACGAAGTTTCGAACAGTTTCCAGTCAATCCGTAAAAAAATGTAAAACCTCTCTGGCAAAACTAGACCGAAGCACTGGGTTCCTCTTAAGACTGCTACTTTTCCATTAGGGGAAGAACACAATTTCGAAAAGTACTCGGGCAACACGTTCAACCTCCCGTACGACTACAATAGCATCATGCACTACGGTTCATGCATTCGCTCAAGACCTCAACTCCCCCACGATTGTACCCAAAGAAGAGGGTGCGAATATCGGCAGTAGGGAAACCCATGTGTGGAAAGTAAATTTGCTGTACAACTGCGAAGGAGCCACGCCAGGCCCTGGCGACGGTGACGATAATGATGACAGCGCCGACAGCCCAGCTCAAAAACCAAAGGCCCGCCGTCTCAGCCAGCGTCCGCGCCAGCCCAATTGGCTGGCTGACTTCAACAACTTTTTCCAGCATATGCGCGACGGATCCGACGTTACCTTCATTATCAGCAGTCAGGATGTCAGAAACTCTAATGGATCCCGTAAGTTTCGTATGTGATTAGCTGAATGGGCTGGTTGAAACTCCTCGAAGCTCAGAAAAAATCCCAACAAAGGGAAATATCAAGACTTAGAAAGGAAAAATTATTAAGATTTGGAAAATTAGTTCATGATTCGGCGGATCGTGTGTGATCATTTCAAACCGTGTAAGGATTCTGGGGGTTTGACATCCCAGACTGTAAACTTATTGTTCTGTAAAGAAAGGTAGTTTTGTTCAAGAAAAATGACTGGTTGGCTAAGGAAACGGACTTCCTACCTAAGAAAAGGGGAAAGGAAATATCCGACCAGACCCTCTAACGAGGTTTCATGCCGATCTTTAAGGGACTATATATCTTTTAAAATGGAGCTACAGTTGTGTATGACAAATTTTCTTTTGTTCAGAAATCTCCGGACCTCTACAAAAAGCAGGTTGCCCGACCAACTCGCCACAGAAAACCCGAAACGACTTGTGCACAAGCAATCAGGATTGCAAAGATTCTGGACTTAGGCACGTTTGCTCTCCAAATTGCATTGAGAAAGTTTGCACTAGTTTCTGTGCCTGAGAACGCTGACGCCACGTACCTTAACTGTTAGAAGCAGTTCAAAGTCTCAGAAGTTTCTAGAATCTGATCCCATACTTACATACATACATACATACATACATACATTCTTACATCCATACATTTAAACAGTGGAGTGATTTGGGATGGTCTTTGTATGCGTGGGGTTACATACTGTGTAATTCTGAGTTTCACGTCTGAGGAAACTTTTGCAGTGATGGTGCCCAAATTCAAGTCTCAGATAAATTTCGTCATTCGATGTTTGTGGAAGACTCATCAACGGCGAAAGCCATTTGTGTGTGGCAACAGCAACAGAACGTCCGCTACCTCGAACTGACTTCGTCAAGGTCTCCGTCCACAAAGTTACATGGTTGTGGATGAACATCAAAACAAGAACTAGAGAAAGCGTAATAGCGAAACCGGTTAATCAAGAAGCTGTTTTAGTAATGATGGGTGATTGCAGTCACAGCCTCACTCAACAATGCGAGGTCCATGTTGCAAAATTAACATATCATTCTTGCACTGTTCAGATTCAGTTGTACTTCTCCTTGGCTCGTCGATCTCCTTGGCTCCTTGGTGGCAGCGATAGTTCCTTCACGAGTCCTTCCCGGTCTTCACGACTCGGATATCGATCTTCCTCAAAGGCAGCTTCCAGGCTTGAGCGCTGCAAAAAAGTGAAAACAGTGCAAGATGTGTGTCTTTTTAGATTCGTTTTTTCATTCGATGATTCTGTAGGTTCCGTGGTCTCGTTTTCGTTACTGGACTTGGTAGACGCGACAGGGGGTTTATCAGTACTCATGTCTTCACCTAAGGAAAAAGGTTCCATTACCTTAGGCTTCCAGACTGACGTGGGAAAACAGGGAAACGGAAAATGAAATGACGAAAGGGGACAAAAGGGAAAGAGGACCTACGCAAAACGAAATAATAAACGTGAGGTTGCCATGACGTTAAAATGCAATTCAGAGTAACTAAATTTTGGAAAATTAGATATTTATAAAAGTGAAGCATCAAAATCATGAAGGAATGTCAATATTTTGTGACAACCGAAAATTTACTTACCAGATAGAAAACCTTGTATTGGAATATGCCATCTTGTACCCGCACAATTCTTTACATGTCACATCTAAAATTATCGGCACTTCTAAAATGAAATCAGACTTCTTTAGGCGTTTTCTATATTTATGCATCATTTTCTTTCTTTAAAACACCACCATAGTTGAAAGTTGATTCCCAGTTCATAACAAAGTATTCGCACAATATCGCTACACCATCTTATTTGTATGCCGAAATCTGAGGTGTGCCATCGTTTCAAAATACAAGGTACTTTTTTCGGCGAACCTGGGAACTCCAAGAGATTCAGGCTGACCGCATGACGTACAGCAGGTACTCTCACTGTACCTCAAATCATCGTCACTCGCACATAATAAAACGGGTTGGCAAAGTAACAAATAGTGACTGCCTGGCTTCTATGTTTCATCAGTATCAAACTTGCATCGATGCAGCTTTGCAAAATGCACCAGCAACATTCCATGCGCAATGAGTAAGAACGTAAAGCTCATGTTGTTCGGCAACTAAAATGGATGTAAGTTCATTAAATCTAAATACATCAATGCGCGAAGTTGATCTCGGCAACGGATTGGATGTAGCACGAACTACGGCAAATGAAGGTTTAACGGGAATACAGTCGCTGCAACTTCGAATAGTTGTACGCAAGCTAATATGTTGAAGGACTAGGAGGATATTCGTGCAATCACATTGCTGGTGCGCAGCACGTTGAAGGACTAGGTTTAAAATCCCGCTGTGCATGTGTCTGTGCACAACCGGTTTGATCTAACATCTATTCTGAGATGCTTTCCAGTAAAGCATTCATTTTGCCAAGTATGTTTAGCTTAATTTTATGAGTCTTTTGCGATGTTCGAAATCTTAACCGGTTTTTCCAATCTCCGGTTGGCTTTCAACATGGTACCTATAAATTTTACGACACTGTATAGCAGTGCCTGAAATGTTAACCGGCCCTCAGTGCTTGACTTGGTTGTGACATGGCATGCGACAATACGTGTGCTTAACACGGTGTACATGCGAACTTGAACATGTTTTACCCGTTAGGTTGTCGATAGGCTTTATTGCACGTTAGGAATTATTCTAATATTTCATCTAGTCGGAATAGTGTTGTCTGTAGCGAATTGTGCATTGCGTTGTGCTTTGTTCATTGGTGCTCAAACCTGATAGATTCGAACAGACCAATTCGCATTACACCGTTGTTGTCTGTCTGTCTGTCTGTGCAATCCCGTCAAACAATGAGAATCCCCTCGTTTGGCTCAACGTATAGTACCACAGCATGTTATAATCAAATCATACACTGAAAACCAGTTAAGATTCCACTCCCTGTAACTCAGTGTCCTAACAGTTATAGACACAATGTTGAAAGTCAACCGAAGATTGGGAAAACGAAACTAAAACTCTCAAACTTGTCCCAAACTAAAGTTTCGCGAAATTTATCCATACCGAGTTACTAGTACAACCCAACCAAACAATGAAAACCCAGTTGTTAGGATTTCAGGTCGCACAATTCGGAATCAACACATATCTAGCATGATGTTCAGCACGATACAGCGCATATATTGAGAAATGTTTTATATTGTTCTACAGACTGTGGATCAAATGGCGGCATGGCTAATAAGTTTTACATACATTTTAAATCGGGAAACACACTTTACTCTCTTGGTCTTTAGTGACGATTTAGTCAGAAACGTTGCAGTTTGAACGTTTTCACAGATGGCGTAACACATAAGAATGTGATTCTCATGTGAAGCATGCTTTTATAATAAGCAAAAAGCTCAAAATCCAAGCAATTAAGCGCACCAAAAACCCCACCCAAGGCACCAGGCTTGGGTGCCGTCCTTCGAGCCCAGATATTTCTTGACGACGAGCTTCTGGGCATCCTTCGCATGCGCCGCTTGGAATTCATCCACAGCAGTCTGGCCACCTTTGCGGAAAAGTTCGGCGGCGACATCCATGACTTGTTTCTAAAAGAGAATAGCACACAGCCTTGTAATCACACACCGGGCCGACAACATCGCAATACATGCAAGGGTTATCGGATAAGGTCACGAATCTATAACACATTCTAATGGAATTTGCATAGACCGCGCTCACCTGTTAGTCGGCTTCAGTCGGCGCAGATTGCACCACTGTCATGGCCAGCAACAGCACGCAGGCACATTCAACCAGGAATGTTCTGGATACCATTGTTACGAGCGAGGAGGTGTAAAAATCAAAGGAAAATTGACATGAAAATTATAGCAGAAATGAACTGCATTAAAAAGATTTAGTATCAGCCTCTGTTATGTATCACAAGGTGAGCGTTGCAATGATGGCACAGCGGTTTTGCAATTATGTTAAATGAAGCACTTCCGTTTTAATTAGAGATGGGTCCTTACAAATTGAATGGTACATTATCACACAACTATGTGGTCAGACTAGTTTTCAGCGACGCTCGACATGCCTACGTCAATGTAACCGTTTCGTGCTCGCACAAGCAGATATAGCTCGCGATCGCGATCGCGACCCAAAACCCGTTTCCATTCATATTTCAAGTTACGTAACTTGATGTCCTGTTTTCACCAAATTCATGCGAGCAGCAGGATTACAAGAATTTTGCCAGTACCAATAACATTCCAACGCAGAACGTCACAAGCGTTCTACAACGAATAGGTAGGAACACGAACAAACCAATGCAATGGTCGGCTTTTATGACTGATTTATGTTGTACGTGATTCTATTCTGCCGCACCTAATTTGCTATCTGCTTCGACTGGCCTGTGCACCACCGGAAATATTGTTGCTCTGGTACGACTTAGGCAAGAGTACCTATAAAAGGGTCCCAATTACTACTCAAACTGTCCATTAATATTACGTTCGCAAGCAATCATTTATAAGCCGTTTAAGACATTAAAACCGTTTCCACCGCCTGCCCTGAACATGGTCCACTTCAACGGTCACGCCGGCATCGTCACAGTAGTTGCTCTAGCCTTGATCGTTGTGCAGGTTTCTGCTGCTACAGATGCGGACAAAACGGTAAGGCAACGATGTGAGACTACAAAGTTTGTCTGATTATGTTGCGGTTAACTGGTTCTTTTGGGCGACAGAAAATGCTTCAACAAGTGAGCGAGGAACTCTTTCGGAAGGGCGGCCAAGCGGCGGTGGATGAGTTTGTTGCTGCGACAAACAAGCAGGCCGTTCTCATCAAATATCTTGGCGCAGCGGCTCCCGCTAACGGAAAAGATGGCGCGCAGGCATTCCCTTGGTGTTTACTCACCCTCGGCTTCTTTTGCACCTAAACTTACTGTTGGACCTAAAATAAACTCATGTCACTCTTCTATTGTACTAGCAACGGTTACAATGTTGGTCTTTATAAATGTTTCTGTCCGATTCTAACACCGGTAATAAATTTGCTAGGGTACAAATCATGGAAAAATTTAGCCAGAAGGATTTCTCTGTGCAATGGCAATGACATGACTAAGCTGGTCAGTTGTGACTATACTTGGGTTGCAAAGGCCACTGAAAGTTCAAGATGTAGGCAATACGGCTCTACCATCCGTCAAATTGGACTTTAGAGTTTGTTGTTCCTACTGGGTTTGACGTTAGAAAAAATGACTATTTAAACACGTAAAGTTCGGTTTTTAAATCCTTCAAGCGGTACTAGTGATGATAATAATGATGTGATGAGTTTTGTAACAGTCCTGTAGCGGTATTTTTTCGGCAAAACTCATGTGGGAAGCGTGTTTAAGGATTCTGTGAGTATAGCAGTGTACTTGAGAAGCATTTACGCGCATGTCGAGTGTAGGCCATGTTACCCCTATCGTGTTACCCATTGCGGTACCCATTCGACGGATGATGAGTTGATTTCTATGCATGGGAAAAGATACTGGGAGAGCAGTCGAATAGATCGGCACGCAAGTTCATTGATTGACTGCTTTGCCGCAACCCCCACTGCCAATATATGTATATGTTCCTCCTGTACGTATTCAACATGCAATACACAACCACTACAAACATAACTCCAGTTAGTGAAAATTCACGAATCTGCAAAGGTGTTCCCTTCAAGTATTTGTTGCCTTGGAAATCAAATTACATGGAATCAAGGTTTAGTCGTCCCATACGATTCTTCATAATAAAATATTCACACGGGAATGACTCCAAAAATTAAGAACAGGAACTTAACCTTTCGCAACATCACATAACCTGGTGTTTTGTAATGTGGGATCCAAAATTCAACAATTTTCCAAAATCAATTTTTAGATTTTTTCTTTCCTTTATTTGTATCGAAAAATGTATTCAAACGCTTGGAATTGAAAAAGCGGCCCTCCAGCTCATAATTAGAGAAGACATCTTGATTGTACAGTTGTACAGTAGTACAGTAGTAGTAGTACAGTAGTACAGTAGTAGTAGTAGTAGTAGTAGTAGTAGTAGTAGTAGTAGTAGTAGTAGTACTGTAGTCTCGAAACTAGCTAACCCGTAAGGATCAAATCCTATCAAATCAGATTAAACTCTCGAGTCAAAGATATGAAGGAAGGGCCCTGGAATGGGCCACCGGGCTGCAGGGGGCGCTCTGTCGCAAATTAATCGAAATCGGATGAGTCACTGCATAGTCAGCGTCCTTTGTAGGGAACTTTTTCCAACCGTTCAATTATTTCGTTTTTTAAACATGTTCCCACAATTTTTTTTATATCGGATACGCGTTCCATCGG
The DNA here is from genome assembly GCA_001579985.1 of Hypsibius dujardini. Lineage (NCBI taxonomy): Eukaryota > Metazoa > Tardigrada > Eutardigrada > Parachela > Hypsibiidae > Hypsibius > Hypsibius dujardini. Next base: position 17,948 of record LRSR01008216.1, read on the forward strand.
ATTATCAATTATTTTCTGTCATTTAGGATTTTGATGATAGCCAAAACCTGTGTGGAAGTTGTGAATTCAGGGTGGCCCATTCCAGGGTACGGGAAAGTCGAATGGCCCATTCCAGTGGCCTTACTTCATACATTTGAGTTGATGTTGTTTGATCTACTTCAAGTATTTTCTGGCTATTTGATTTAGAGAATATATTAACAGGTTCTCCAAGTTCTCATAAAAATAAGTACGTCCGGGGAGTTGAAAGTTTATTCCGGAGCTACAATGCACGAGCTTGGATGATTTTAATTTCTTAAAGTGTGTAGCCAAGCATATCAACAAAAATTGTTAAAAACTAAGCATTTCTACTCAAGCGTTTAGGAGTTTAAGAAAGAATTTTAGTTTAAAATCAAACTGAAATCAAATCATTTTGCATAAAATCAAACAGAAATCCAGCATACTTTTCGTTGTTTATTTGCAGTTCTCGAGCAAACAGGGTGGCCTGACACTTGACGTATTGTCCTATCTCATTTGTGATGGTCGTTGGGGTTGGGTTGGACGTTGTGCTGGTCACTTGACTAATATCGATCAATTCCTTTGTTGTGACTGAATTTGCGTAATGCGGGCAACAGAATGACTTCATACCCAAGTGTGGTGGACTATTAACTGGCTTTTCCAAACCTGGGACATTTTGACAGATATCGCAGCAGCAGACGTTAAACGCTACGAAGACGCCGCAAGGCGACGGCACCACCGCTCCATTTCTCCTTCCCACAGGAAACAGCACAGGTGGTGTCGTCATTAACGCAATCGTTTATGTCTGCCAGGCCTATGCATCCTCTGTCACAACCTGCAGAGAAACTGATGAAATATTTGTTGAAGGTTCATGTGTTGTTGCAGTATACTAACTGCAGTATACTATACAGTACTAACCGATTGTTGCGGCAACTGTTTGCCTTGTTGTTGGACTTTGACTGAACGTCGCTCCAGTGGTTGACGCTCCATTACTTTGTATTTTGAAAGTATCACAGGAACACACAGCCAATTACGCATTTCAATGTACTGGTATTTATTAGTTAACTTCAATGTAGTTATTCATGGACCCATACATATGCCGAAAATCAGGTTTCCGCTACACCGCCAAGATTATTTTTACGTCCCAAACTGGTTTCTAAAGAAGGATTTCCCCGCGATGAAAAAATAGTCCACTTTATCGCGGACTCAAAACACGTTTGCCGCTCAAACGTCATAGAAACATCAGAGTCCTGGAGGTAAGACACATTTTTAAGGAATGTGTGATTCAATCAATAGAGAGTTCTTGCAAACGGTATATAGCACGGTAAAACGGTACAGTACAAAACTACCGATTCCTCTATACTGTGCAGAGACAGCCATACAGTGGTACAAAAATCGGGTTTTTTTACACACCAAATCAAGTCAGGCAATACTGATCACCAGCGAATTAATTTCAGCGTTTGATCGTACGTGGAGCTAATGAGTCATGACTCTTTAATTCTTTTTGGCAGACAGACAAGCAAACAAAGAGACAACCAGACAGACAGACAGACAGACAGACAGACAGACAAACAGACAGACAGACAGACAGACAGAAAGTCATATAGGCAAACAAGCAGAGAGACAGACATATCGACAGGCAGATTTACAGTTAGTCAGACAGACAAACTTACAGGCATCATGGCCTGAGAACTTTTTTATCTGGTTTTTCAAGATCTCTTCCCCAAACAGATGAGCCGGATATTATTCGTGCAGTGTTGTGCGCCGGTTTTTATCCCAACCCTGGAACGATGAAACGAGCAAAGAACAAGAACTAGGCGTATGTTCACTTCTTTGTCTTGTGATGTCAACCTGCACTGTAACCTTTTTTCTGATTGCCGTTTCAGACTGCCAATTCAGACGTCGAATGAGGATAAAACCTGTGCGCATCCTAAGAGCATTTTCGGCAGACATTGCCAAGAGGAAAGCATTGTTGCTTTCTTCAGTCAAATCCGCACCAGTCAGATTTTCATGCACGATGTAACGCTAATTTCGTCGAATTTCCCTGTGGTTCTGTTTTGCAAAAACCCTCGATGTCCAAGGTATTGCACATCCGCGTGCCTATCTGCCTGTCTGTCTGTATGTCTGTATGTCTGTATGTTGGTCTGTCTGTATGTCTTTCAAGATTGCATTTTGACATCACTAAGCATGGCTCAGGAACAATCCTCATCCTTCGGTATTCCGTTGGTGCACTGCAAAGAAATAAAAGGAACTTTCTGTCCTGCAAATCTGTTCACAACGTCGCAATCTAAAAAGAACATTTAATCATTAACTTTGAGTTAAATCATAATTAAACCTTTGATGGAACTTTACATGTAATTAAACTGTTATTTGAACAGAAGTGTATTTAATTAAAAATCTTTATATGAGCCGGGCTTTAATTAGAATTTAACCTGAGTTTCAATGCACATGTTTCTTGGGAAACCGTCACGACTCGTCCCTGACTTATCACAGGAGTAGGGACGCCGGTAATTTCCGTCGCCGATAATACATATCTCCCGCAGCAGAAGCTCCTCATCGGCAATCACCGTGAACTGCCTGAAGAACAGAGACCGCAACGGTCCGGCCCATACAGCCGGTCCCAGTACAAGTACCAATTTTTAATGCTGCTAATTCCTGAAAATTCCTTGTAAATATTTGGAAGCGCACAGTGAAGAATAACTCCGGCTAACCGCGTTTTCGTCTCGAATTTCTCGAAAAAACAAATACGGAAGTGCAACGGTGCGCATTTAGTTCGTTAGTGTGGTCTGCTCGTTGATATCATCCTGACGAAGTTTAATATTTAATATTTATTATTTAATAATACTTGCAATGCGATGGCGATTGATGTCGCTGTATTGCCGACAGACAGTGTGGGTCAATGGCGCAACTCGAATTCACTTTTCTCTTCTTTTCTCCAACAGATTAATTATGTGTTGGTAGGCGCTGATCTGTCGCTGTCTGTCGGTCAAGATCGCACCGCCTGTCGACAGGTGGCGCTGCTGGTGTTTCCCATCACTGTATATAATTCTCAATCCGATACAGATGCACATAAACAGACACAGACATGGACACAAGCGAATTCTCCTTTATTTCTCAGTCAGAAAATGAGGTGAAAGCTTTAAAATGATAACTGGCTTGTGTTGTCTTGATGCGATTTATCCTTCCGCGGCACCTCCGCTTGCTGCGTTTCCCTCTCCCGGACAGTCGACATTGATGGAGAACTCTGTCTGATCCGGAGCACCCAACAGATTGGCCTTCAAACAGTCCACAGGCACGTAAATATCGCGCTGCTTGAAGGAATTACTCAAAATCCCCCCGAATCGATGGACCTCCCCGACCCTTTTCGCTGCAATCAGTTGCGGATTCTTTTTGAGGAAGACTCGAAGCCAGTCGTAAGAGCAGTCGCAGTGCAGCAATCGTAAATGCTCCCGCACGGCTTTAGTCATGGGTCGGTCCGCCCTGTAGCCGGTGTCGAAGGTCACCTGCAATTTTATTTAAATTCAAATTTAAATTTGAATTAAATTAAAAAATTAAATACCCTTTAATTAAAATTAGAATTAAAATTAAGATAGCTGTTTCTGTAAATAAAATAAATAAATAAAATAAATAGATTGATAAATTAAATTAAGTTTATTTTAATTTATTTTAATTTAAATTAAATTAAATTTTACCTGCTTTAAAAACTGCAACGACTCGAAGGCGCCCTTTTCGATGTCCTTGACGGTTGACTTGGCCAGGATGAACATGGTCAGTCGCGGGTAGAAGAGGAGATCATCTGTACGAATGACCACGTTACTGCAGTTTGACAGGCCGATGTGGGTGATGGTCGGCAGCACCAGTTCGCGAAGGGCCGACAAGCTAAACAGAGAGAACACGTTATATCTCCGAAGTTATTATATTAAGGAGGATTGTCGAATTAAAACTGTATGTATCTGGCAAATTTTCAGAGAGGAACTCAGAACGTCTCCGATTCATATTATTTTAACAACTATAATTGTGATGATTTTCAAAATTAATTTTATTGGGGCAGGATTTGATAAAAAAAATGTCGGCAGAATTTCAAAACTGAGAAAACAATGGAAGATCCCTGATTTTGACCGTAGCAACTTCAGTTTTGGGAAATAAAAAAATTTTAAATTTTAAAAATTTTTTAAATTCAATTTGAAATAGACTGGCATCAGCAGAATCATTTTCAAACGTCAGGGGGCGGAGCTACGGGCCATTGCCGAGCCCGACCGGAAACGTACGACTGATATTCGAGAAATGAGGCATAGCTCCGCCCCCTAACATCCAAAGAAGATTCTGCTGATGCCAGTCGATTTCAAATTGAATTTCAAAAAGGACAGTATCAAAATTCTGCCAAAAAAATGTGTTCAAACCGATGAGATTAGTTTTTAAAATCGTCATAATTATAGCTCTATTAAAAAAATATAACCGAAAACATTCTGCGTTCCCCCTTCTGAAAATTGTCCCAAGTTAAAAATGTAGAAAACACTGCACACAATACCGTACTGTAGAGTCTCAACCACTTGGTGCCAGGTTTTAATGACCCCCGTATATTATGCCCTGCAGTCATAATATACGGGGCTCATTAAAAACTAGCGCCAAATGGTCGAGACTTTACCGTACCTGAAGTCGGGGTAATCCGCCACGATGAGGATGATTAAAATGTCCGCCACCGGGTCGAAGAAATTCTGCTTAAAATCTCTTTTCCCGTGGATGGTCACTTCAAGACCGCGACTGGCATTGAGTCGTTGAATTTTGGTGAAAAAGTACTGAATCTCAATGTTGCTCGCGTCGGCTGTACACGTCGCGATCAAACCGAGTCCGTCCGCGCAGTTGTTGGATTTCTTCCCGATCCGGCAGTTATCCGTGTTCACACCGAGACACTTCTCCGGAGCGACGCGATTCATCAGGAAGGTCGGATGGTGAAACATTGCGGCCACTGCCGCAGTGGGCGTGGTTATGGGAATGTTGTCGGGCAGATCCGGCGTGATGTTCTTAAGAAGGTCTCCGTCGTTGGAAGCTGCCATGGTCGTGTCGATCGTGTCTGGCTGTTGCGACGATGGCGTGCTTGTCCATTTAGAACTAGTCGATTTGCCTGCAATACCGAAGGTCCCAAAATTCCCAAAAGTTCCAAAAGTCCCAAAAGTTCCAAAAAAACCAAAAGTTCCAAAAGTTCCAAAAATCCCTAAATTTTTTATTTCTAAATTTATTTCCTTCAAATATTAAAATTTACTTGTAAAATAATAAATATTTAAATATTTTGTCATTATTTTACCTTGAGATCTATTCATTTTGCTTACGCATATTCATGTCTATAAACGTTTATAAATTTTATTGGAATTTGTCCTATTTTACTTCATACATGTTTATGTGGTTGAATTGCATTTAAATATATTGAAACATGTTGCGTTATTTTACTCTGAGATTTATTTCTTTCGATTTTGCTGATGGCCGTTTATATTATTTATTATTTATATAAAATGATTGACAGTGAGGGATCAATGGATTAAAATGCAGATCGACTGTAGAATTAGGACCTCATGATCAAGGTTGATGGACTCTTAATTGTAATTTGAGAGATGGTCAGAAATGTGATTTGCTGCGCCTGTGGTCATGCCAAATTTGAATACTTTCATATGTGAAATTTGATCGTTTTATCTCCTTTTCTGAATTTGAATTTGAATTTTTGAATTTCTGAATTTCTGAATTTTTGAATTTTTGAACTTGAATTTTTTGAATTTCAAATTATCACGTTGAAAACTCAATTTGAAATCGCTTGGCACTGGCAGAACGTTTATTGGATGTCAGGGGGCGGAGCTATGCGTCATTTTTGAAGTATAACTCGTAAGTATTCGGTCGCCTCGAAAATGACCCGTAGCTCCGCCCCCTGACGTCCAAAATCGATTCTGCTGATGTCAATCGATTTTAAATTGAATTTCAAAAAATTTGATGTCAAAACTCTTTAAATTCACGCATTTCCCAAATTGAAGTGCTAACAATCAAAATCAGGTGAAAATGGAATCTCCCAGTGGAATCTTCCAAACTTTGAAATTATGCCAAAAAAACAATTTCAGACCCTGGTCAAGGAGATAAATGTTGCAAATCATCATAATTATAGTTCTAATAAAAATTAGAAAAGCGGAGACATTCTGGGTTTCCCCTTTTGAAAATCGTTCTAAGAAGGTTTAAATTTAAATAATTTAAAGTTAATATTTAAGTAGTTTAAATAGTTCAATAGTTTAATAGAGGACTGACCGGTACAGCCGTAGGCCTTGCGGATTTTGAGGACGTCCAAATCGCTGAGTCCGTCGGTCTGGCCAATTGTGCCTCCGCGCAGTTTCGGCACAATCGTCGGCAGAGCCGGATCCACGGCGAAGACGTTGAACGGATAATGCGTAATGGATGTGATGTCGTATGGCAATTCATCCTGCTTGCTGCTGACGTATTTTCCGAAACTATCTTTCAAAACTAAAAACAAACAAAAAGAATTAGATGTTTTTATCAAAAGCGAACTTGGTGACTGCGTCAGCTAATTTTCTCCTACAAGGGTTTTTTATTACTTTTTTTTAAAAAATTTAAAATTTTATACATTTTTTTGTTAATTAAAATTCTTTTTTAATTTTTCTTTAAATTTATTTAAGTTTTATTTAAATTTAGTTATTTAATTTAAATTTAGCAATTCTATTTAGCGCTTACCGGCAGGGTCAATATTGTCTTCGTTAAGCGTAACAAAGTCGTCCCGATCCACTCGGGCGTTTTCGTGGTAGAAGCCCAGCGCGTGCATCAGAACGTGCTGGATGACGCCGGAATTTTCAACACAGCCGTTTCGGAGGGACAACAACTGTAATTCGCCTTGAAAGCCTACACTTGAAAAACATCTATAAAAACAGTAAAAATGTAATTTATTGCGCAGTTAAAAAATGCTGATTCATTATAAGTTTGCTTGTTGCCTTGTTTTTTATGGCAATTTATTTTTTCAAGTGACGTACGCGAATCCACGTATGATACTGAGGTAGTCCGCCTGCAGGGTCCACGGGACGAAACGGATGCAGCCGTCGGTGGCGACGGAAGTGGCCTTCAGTGTGCCCTCAATCAACTCCCTCTCCGCTTTACCTCAAATTACGACAGACAAAATTTCAACCCACACCGCAAAAGTTAAAATTGCTGGAGAATGATTCTTTAAATTAAATTAAATTTTAAAAATAAAAAAAATTTTAACTAAAAAAAATTTAAAATTTTTTTATTTAATTTTTTATTCATTTTTTTTTATTTAAATAAGTTTTTTTTTAATTTTTAACTTTAACTTTTAAAAATTATTTTTTTTAAAACTTTTAAAAATTAGTTTATTTTTTATTTTTTTTAATTAATAATTTCGAGTTTTGTCATACGCACTGCACTTACTGAATTTCTCGCTGACGTTGTAAGGGATGACACCCGATTTCCACCGTGCAGTTTTATCGTTGAATACATCCACCGGTTTGAATTGCCCCTGAAACAAATCATGTGATATGCTTTTAAATATATACAAATATTAATATAATATATTATTATGAGACGCCGACAATAAAAATATAACGTCTTCATTTTTAGCTTTCGAGAAGACATTCGCAAATTTCTAACTTTCAAAAAGTTTAGAAATAATCAGTCTAACACGTCTGAAAAATTAACCCAAAACGTGTATTTTGATTTTTCGAAAAGTGTCGAAAAGTGACCACTGCTTTTTCTTATTTAACCCTCTGAGTGCCGGTCAGCTTACACTGGCTTAATTCTTCCTTCAAACTCCATTTGCTCATCGAGCATTTGCACTTTTTTGATAAGGTTTTTTGTTTTGATCCTCTAACAGAACCGTAAAGTATAAAGTAAAAACAACTTTTGAAAAAAAACTTTCGGAAGTGGTGAGAACTCATTAAGCCAAACTTGGCTTAAACTTAAATGGCATGTATAATAACTTGCGGTGCGTGCTGAAAAAAAAATTCCGGGCTTCGAAATTAAAAAGGGTCCTAACCAACAACCATACCGATGAAATCCAGTTGAAAATGAAATAAACAAGCAATCGAGAGCGGAATGAAAAAATTGAACTCACTAGGAAGATGTTTTGATTCAGGTGTTTCGAAAACGTGGCATTGCCAATGGCAATGGCAGTGGCAATGGCAGTACAAAATGGCAATGGCAATGGCAATGGCAGTACAAAATGGTAATGGCAGTGACATTTCAGTATTGCGAAACTTGACTTAGTGATCGACTTAGTGACAGTGACTTAGAAATTGACCACTACTAGACACTACTCAGTCACAAATCATCAAAAGAATGCTTGATTAACATCTGTGAAAAAAATTACGCGCAAATCGACTACAGTAATTTCCTAAAAAGAAAAATATTTGATACACTGCACGTAGTGGACACTGAACAGTGAGTTAAAAAAACCAATAAAATATATGAATATATGAGACCAGAAGGTTATTAATTGTGGGTAGGGCGGGAACTCAATTCGTTCAGGATAATCCGACAAAAGTGACGTTTTCTGAAACAAACTGAGTTAGAACATGGCGATAAACAGTGGTGAAAAGAATTCGTCGGTAGATAAAAATAATGATGGAATACAAGATCGGAATAACACACTTACAATCAGCGCCAAAGGGAGCGTAGTGCAGCAATGTGGCCCGGCTTGACCTTCGGAACTGAGTTCGAGGAAACCGAAAAAACCGTCTCGGTAAATTTCGGCAATTCGCACTTCTGCAAATATTTATTGACACAGTCCCTCGTGATGTGAAGGTAAACGCTGCTGACACTGGAAGTCTCCACTCCATTCTTCAAGAAAAATTGGGGCAGGCGTGTCACTAGCACGGCGTCGAACGGGATGCGTGGCACGACGCCCTCCTTGCGAAAATAGTCGCGGCACTGTATGCATTTTTCTAACTTGACCGAACGATCCTCCAAAAACCAGAACTCGAACTCTCCTTGCATGGGCAAAGGTTTCGTGACGTCAGGCCGAATGTTGAAGAGGGTCAGGTCCGCGTATTTATTCGGGATCTATAAATTAATATTTTTGAACTGTTGTTTGTCTGTCTCTTTGTCTGCCTGTCTCGCTGTCAGCCTGCCTGCCTGCCTGCCTGCCTGCCTCTTTCTCTGTCTGTTTGATGTAGGCAAGCTCATTCTGCATTTTTTATCATTAGCTCATTGTAATTCTATTATAATAATAACCCCGCAACTCATTTAAGTATTAAAGCAGATCATAATATTTTCCCTTTGACGTACCGACTATAATGATCCAAATGCTCGGCATTCCCACTCTTATCCCTCTCATTCAAAAAGTACTGACGCGCCAACGGATCCATCGATGCCAGAAATTCCGGATCAAGGGATGTGCTGGAACTGAAAACAAAATTGAATGAAAAATCTAACAAATCATCCATGAATATTTAAACATACAGATTTTGACTCGCAGTATACGAGTCATCCGGGTAGTCTTCCGCTTCGCTGCTACCACGACTTTCCCCCAATTCCATTGTCCGATACGGATGACAATTCTATGATGCGGAGCCCAAAGCGGAAAGAGTATTCGAAAATATTATAACGATCGAAGACCCAAATTTGCACAACCAAGAACCATGCAAGCAAAATATGTGATGCTCTACTGTACAATCAACGACAAGATGGAGTACACTGGAGGGTTTGGGGTATGGGCAAAAGGAGCGGAGCAGGGGTTGGTTGATTGTTCGATTGTTCGAAAACCACTCCGTTCCCCGCCCCTTTTGCCCATTCCCCGGACCCTCCAGTGTACTCAATCTTGTCGTTGACTGTAGGTCTGGTTCAGAATCTCGCCATGCGGTGATTTGGTCTCTCATTCACTGTAGGTCAGGGAGCCGACTGCCTGTTGATTTCCTACATGCTGAATGTCTATTTTTAGATTTCGCCACAATAAAGGATGAATCATCCATACATTTCCCATGTAGCTAACGCTGTCTGCCTATGCGCCTTCAAAAATATCGGGCAAAATTACAATGCAGCTAAGGGCCGCCAATACTAGTCATAGTAGCTGGTATACCAGCGTTAATGAAGTCTGGGTGGGGGCTGGTCAATTTTTATTAACAAATCGAATCGCTGACCAATAAAAGTCATTCGATCTCCTTAAGACACTGAGGGAAGGGGACCTTCCTGATTTGTCGATGCATACTGTATTCCTTTTCCGAGCTTATTCAAAAAATTTATCACGGTGATTTATGGGTGACCAGCGTCCAGTATTGGGTAATTCCGATCGGAATATACTGCGGAAATATTATTGCCATTGCCATTGCCATTGCCATTCTGTACTGCCATTGCCACTGCCATTGCCATTGCCATTGGCAATGCCACGTTTTCGAAACACCCTGTGGGCTTACTACGAGATCTGTCATGCGATCAAGTCCGACCACGGCGTTTACGTGTTTGACAAGGAAATTGAAGCGTCATACGCCTATAACCCAGGCTTTTGGGTGGATGGGCTACAACGACATCACGACTGTCCGCGCTAAGGTGAGACTTTTAATTTTTTCAAGGGATTAAGTAATTCTGCTTTTTTTCAAGTAGGATCTATGACCCTGAAACGTCGGTCCATGGGTGGGCGTAATATCAAAGGCAATTGTGTCAGATGCAAATTCAAAACATTGGTTCGGCGTTATTAATCAGTTCGAAACTTTTTTTGTGTGGAGTGGAATGCTACAAAAAAGCCCTAAACCTCAATTTGTCTTCTAATTCAGTTAAAACTTGTTATATTTCCTAATTTGCATAAACTTGTAGTAGATAAATGGGAGCTATTTTTGATATTTCATCCAACATTATTTATGATAAAATTTTCTACCTTTGACGACCTTTCGGAATCCTGGGTCTTGATGTTTCAGACCTCCAGATCCTCATTAGTTTCGAATGCTCCCAAACGATCCCACTTACTTTCACATGTGCTTAACAGTTTTTGCTTGCCTCTTCTGCGCCCATCCCTGGAGGTCCCGATGATGATCTTCAAACTAAGCCAGTTTGGATATGGTTACAGCAAAAATACACAAAAAACATACAAACGGCACAAAAAAGTAGGAGAAATAGAAGGCGTTTTCTTGGACACATCTTGCGCGGGTGGATTGAAGTTCTGGGGTCGCACAACAAACTTCGCTCACATCTGACTCCTGTTCGGGCGCGGGGAAGCATTATCGTAGAAAGGAACTCGAGTAATTTACCCCGTCTCTAACGTTTTTTTTTACAGTGATTTGCCGGTCCGCCAAACCGCGGTGTGACGTCACTGTCACAGTCGATTTTATACGAGTAGGTGAAGTCGCTGATAATATTCGTGCTCTCGTCGCCTGCTAGAAACAAGTCATCTTAAATACACGTGCGGCCTGGCTTGCTCCTGTCCTTGTCATTCACTGCCCGTTGGGAAATGCGCGTTTGGCTGCGGTTTAAGAAAGACATTTCCGCCTTTGGTGTTTGAAGCTGGAAGAAAACCAAATAAACCCAAACCCACTACTAATACTGAAACAGTGGGACTTGAATGACAATAAAAAAGGAGTGGCCATATATGAGACTGATTTCTTGTGTATGTATTCAACCTTTGAATTCACTAACCATCCGTGTTTGAAACCACAATCGGGACAAGCACCGTGTTCGCGTCAAGATGCATGCTGTTCTGATCGGATGCGAGATCTTCTCCGAAGCCGTTCTGTCATCAAGGATTGGTTATCACGGAAAGGCTTGTGTTTGCACTTACAATCGTGGAATCTATTTACCAAGATATCTACTGAAGTTGGTCCTTTCACGTTCCAGGGTCCGCAGCGCACGGCGGAGTTTTCAACATTGCCGGGCAATACCCACATTCGGTTTCCAACCCGTATGAAGGTTGTTGTAGGGACTAATTTAAAAGAGAGTTAAAATTAAATCCACGTTATTGGTCAGGTGAACTCTATTTCTGTTTCAAAGTGTTTCAAAGTGCCGCACTTGAAACCTTTTATCCAACCAATGAAAAATGTATTCTGTTGCTTAACTATTTAAGTTATAGAAGAGTATTTCATATCAACAAAGTAGCTTATCTTGAGAGGAAGTAATACGTTATTGCAGTTTTCAAAAAGTGTTCATGTTGACTTCAAACACGTTTACGGAATATGATACTGCTAAGAACTTTGTCATAACTTGCCAGTACAATAAAGCTAAGGGCTCATTCAAAAGTAGACGACTCGAGGTGATAGTGTGCGAGCCGAAGGCCAGTAGAGAGAGCGTAAGAATGCTCAAACGGATATGCATTTTCGAGGCATCAGAGAAAGGTAGAATGTTGTGTTACTTACTACTAGAATTAAGAGATTTTTCTGCTTTTGAAGGAAAAGCGAGCAGCCAAGGCAATACGAACTTAAAAATTACTGGCTGTATACCATAAGGCGGAATACATTGACTCGATGCGATATATCATCTTTGGTTCTAACGCAACAGAAACCGGTTTGATGTAACTTTACTATTTGCATTTGCAATCCTACTGTTGCTTTATGGTCTGATTTCATAAATCGACATCAAAGGCACGCAATAAAACGAAAGCCTACGAGGCGTTCAGGGAAACGAGAACCACAGCCCTCTCAACAGCTAAAGTCATTGAACAAGTACGAGAATCTAATTTTTTATACTGAATTGCCTACTGAATTACTTTAACTATCGCCCACACCGCCTGGAACTGCCTACAAATTACAGAGGTAAACAGCTTTATGTTCAAATTGTACATTGAGACAGTTTTGAATACATTTTTCGATACAAATAAAGGAAAGAAAAAATCTAAAAATTGATTTTGGAAAATTGTTGAATTTTGGATCCCACATTACAAAACACCAGGTTATGTGATGTTGCGAAAGGTTAAGTTCCTGTTCTTAATTTTTGGAGTCATTCCCGTGTGAATATTTTATTATGAAGAATCGTATGGGACGACTAAACCTTGATTCCATGTAATTTGATTTCCAAGGCAACAAATACTTGAAGGGAACACCTTTGCAGATTCGTGAATTTTCACTAACTGGAGTTATGTTTGTAGTGGTTGTGTATTGCATGTTGAATACGTACAGGAGGAACATATACATATATTGGCAGTGGGGGTTGCGGCAAAGCAGTCAATCAATGAACTTGCGTGCCGATCTATTCGACTGCTCTCCCAGTATCTTTTCCCATGCATAGAAATCAACTCATCATCCGTCGAATGGGTACCGCAATGGGTAACACGATAGGGGTAACATGGCCTACACTCGACATGCGCGTAAATGCTTCTCAAGTATACTGCTATACTCGCAGAATCCTTAAACACGCTTCCCACATGAGTTTTGCCGAAAAAATACCGCTACAGGACTGTTACAAAACTCATCACATCATTATTATCATCACTAGTACCGCTTGAAGGATTTAAAAACCGAACTTTACGTGTTTAAATAGTCATTTTTTCTAACGTCAAACCCAGTAGGAACAACAAACTCCAAAGTCCAATTTGACGGATGGTAGAGCCGTATTGCCTACATCTTGAACTTTCAGTGGCCTTTGCAACCCAAGTATAGTCACAACTGACCAGCTTAGTCATGTCATTGCCATTGCACAGAGAAATCCTTCTGGCTAAATTTTTCCATGATTTGTACCCTAGCAAATTTATTACCGGTGTTAGAATCGGACAGAAACATTTATAAAGACCAACATTGTAACCGTTGCTAGTACAATAGAAGAGTGACATGAGTTTATTTTAGGTCCAACAGTAAGTTTAGGTGCAAAAGAAGCCGAGGGTGAGTAAACACCAAGGGAATGCCTGCGCGCCATCTTTTCCGTTAGCGGGAGCCGCTGCGCCAAGATATTTGATGAGAACGGCCTGCTTGTTTGTCGCAGCAACAAACTCATCCATCGCCGCTTGGCCGCCCTTCCGAAAGAGTTCCTCGCTCACTTGTTGAAGCATTTTCTGTCGCCCAAAAGAACCAGTTAACCGCAACATAATCAGACAAACTTTGTAGTCTCACATCGTTGCCTTACCGTTTTGTCCGCATCTGTAGCAGCAGAAACCTGCAAAACGATCAAGGCTAGAGCAACTACTGCGACGATGCCGGCGTGACCGTTGAAGTGGACCATGTTCAGGGCAGGCGGTGGAAACGGTTTTAATGTCCTAAACAGCTTATAAATGATTGCTTGCGAACGTAATATTTATGGACAGTTTGAGTAGTAATTGGGACCCTTTTATAGGTACTCTTGCCTAAGTCGTGCCAGAGCAACAATATTTCCGGTGGTGCACAGGCCAGTCGAAGCAGATAGCAAATTAGGTGCGGCAGAATAGAATCACGTACAACATAAATCAGTCATAAAAGCCGACCATTGCATTGGTTTGTTCGTGTTCCTACCTATTCGTTGTAGAACGCTTGTGACGTTCTGCGTTGGAATGTTACTGGTACTGGCAAAATTCTTGTAATCCTGCTGCTCGCATGAATTTGGTGCAAAACAGGACATCAAATTACGTAACTTGAAATATGAATGGAAACGGGTTTTGGGTTGCGATCGCGATCGCGAGCTATATCTGCTAGTGCGAGCACGAAACGGTTACATTGACGTAGGCATGTCGAGCGTCGCTGAAACTAGTCTGACCACATAGTTGTGTGATAATGTACCATTCAATTTGTAAGGACCCATCTCTAATTAAAACGGAAGTGCTTCATTTAACATAATTGCAAAACCGCTGTGCCATCATTGCAACGCTCACCTTGTGATACATAACAGAGGCTGATACTAAATCTTTTTAATGCAGTTCATTTCTGCTATAATTTTCATGTCAATTTTCCTTTGATTTTTACACCTCCTCGCTCGTAACAATGGTATCCAGAACATTCCTGGTTGAATGTGCCTGCGTGCTGTTGCTGGCCATGACAGTGGTGCAATCTGCGCCGACTGAAGCCGACTAACAGGTGAGCGCGGTCTATGCAAATTCCATTAGAATGTGTTATAGATTCGTGACCTTATCCGATAACCCTTGCATGTATTGCGATGTTGTCGGCCCGGTGTGTGATTACAAGGCTGTGTGCTATTCTCTTTTAGAAACAAGTCATGGATGTCGCCGCCGAACTTTTCCGCAAAGGTGGCCAGACTGCTGTGGATGAATTCCAAGCGGCGCATGCGAAGGATGCCCAGAAGCTCGTCGTCAAGAAATATCTGGGCTCGAAGGACGGCACCCAAGCCTGGTGCCTTGGGTGGGGTTTTTGGTGCGCTTAATTGCTTGGATTTTGAGCTTTTTGCTTATTATAAAAGCATGCTTCACATGAGAATCACATTCTTATGTGTTACGCCATCTGTGAAAACGTTCAAACTGCAACGTTTCTGACTAAATCGTCACTAAAGACCAAGAGAGTAAAGTGTGTTTCCCGATTTAAAATGTATGTAAAACTTATTAGCCATGCCGCCATTTGATCCACAGTCTGTAGAACAATATAAAACATTTCTCAATATATGCGCTGTATCGTGCTGAACATCATGCTAGATATGTGTTGATTCCGAATTGTGCGACCTGAAATCCTAACAACTGGGTTTTCATTGTTTGGTTGGGTTGTACTAGTAACTCGGTATGGATAAATTTCGCGAAACTTTAGTTTGGGACAAGTTTGAGAGTTTTAGTTTCGTTTTCCCAATCTTCGGTTGACTTTCAACATTGTGTCTATAACTGTTAGGACACTGAGTTACAGGGAGTGGAATCTTAACTGGTTTTCAGTGTATGATTTGATTATAACATGCTGTGGTACTATACGTTGAGCCAAACGAGGGGATTCTCATTGTTTGACGGGATTGCACAGACAGACAGACAGACAACAACGGTGTAATGCGAATTGGTCTGTTCGAATCTATCAGGTTTGAGCACCAATGAACAAAGCACAACGCAATGCACAATTCGCTACAGACAACACTATTCCGACTAGATGAAATATTAGAATAATTCCTAACGTGCAATAAAGCCTATCGACAACCTAACGGGTAAAACATGTTCAAGTTCGCATGTACACCGTGTTAAGCACACGTATTGTCGCATGCCATGTCACAACCAAGTCAAGCACTGAGGGCCGGTTAACATTTCAGGCACTGCTATACAGTGTCGTAAAATTTATAGGTACCATGTTGAAAGCCAACCGGAGATTGGAAAAACCGGTTAAGATTTCGAACATCGCAAAAGACTCATAAAATTAAGCTAAACATACTTGGCAAAATGAATGCTTTACTGGAAAGCATCTCAGAATAGATGTTAGATCAAACCGGTTGTGCACAGACACATGCACAGCGGGATTTTAAACCTAGTCCTTCAACGTGCTGCGCACCAGCAATGTGATTGCACGAATATCCTCCTAGTCCTTCAACATATTAGCTTGCGTACAACTATTCGAAGTTGCAGCGACTGTATTCCCGTTAAACCTTCATTTGCCGTAGTTCGTGCTACATCCAATCCGTTGCCGAGATCAACTTCGCGCATTGATGTATTTAGATTTAATGAACTTACATCCATTTTAGTTGCCGAACAACATGAGCTTTACGTTCTTACTCATTGCGCATGGAATGTTGCTGGTGCATTTTGCAAAGCTGCATCGATGCAAGTTTGATACTGATGAAACATAGAAGCCAGGCAGTCACTATTTGTTACTTTGCCAACCCGTTTTATTATGTGCGAGTGACGATGATTTGAGGTACAGTGAGAGTACCTGCTGTACGTCATGCGGTCAGCCTGAATCTCTTGGAGTTCCCAGGTTCGCCGAAAAAAGTACCTTGTATTTTGAAACGATGGCACACCTCAGATTTCGGCATACAAATAAGATGGTGTAGCGATATTGTGCGAATACTTTGTTATGCACTGGGAATCAACTTTCAACTATGGTGGTGTTTTAAAGAAAGAAAATGATGCATAAATATAGAAAACGCCTAAAGAAGTCTGATTTCATTTTAGAAGTGCCAATAATTTTAGATGTGACATGTAAAGAATTGTGCGGGTACAAGATGGCATATTCCAATACAAGGTTTTCTATCTGGTAAGTAAATTTTCGGTTGTCACAAAATATTGACATTCCTTCATGATTTTGATGCTTCACTTTTATAAATATCTAATTTTCCAAAATTTAGTTACTCTGAATTGCATTTTAACGTCATGGCAACCTCACGTTTATTATTTCGTTTTGCGTAGGTCCTCTTTCCCTTTTGTCCCCTTTCGTCATTTCATTTTCCGTTTCCCTGTTTTCCCACGTCAGTCTGGAAGCCTAAGGTAATGGAACCTTTTTCCTTAGGTGAAGACATGAGTACTGATAAACCCCCTGTCGCGTCTACCAAGTCCAGTAACGAAAACGAGACCACGGAACCTACAGAATCATCGAATGAAAAAACGAATCTAAAAAGACACACATCTTGCACTGTTTTCACTTTTTTGCAGCGCTCAAGCCTGGAAGCTGCCTTTGAGGAAGATCGATATCCGAGTCGTGAAGACCGGGAAGGACTCGTGAAGGAACTATCGCTGCCACCAAGGAGCCAAGGAGATCGACGAGCCAAGGAGAAGTACAACTGAATCTGAACAGTGCAAGAATGATATGTTAATTTTGCAACATGGACCTCGCATTGTTGAGTGAGGCTGTGACTGCAATCACCCATCATTACTAAAACAGCTTCTTGATTAACCGGTTTCGCTATTACGCTTTCTCTAGTTCTTGTTTTGATGTTCATCCACAACCATGTAACTTTGTGGACGTAGACCTTGACGAAGTCAGTTCGAGGTAGCGGACGTTCTGTTGCTGTTGCCACACACAAATGGCTTTCGCCGTTGATGAGTCTTCCACAAACATCGAATGACGAAATTTATCTGAGACTTGAATTTGGGCACCATCACTGCAAAAGTTTCCTCAGACGTGAAACTCAGAATTACACAGTATGTAACCCCACGCATACAAAGACCATCCCAAATCACTCCACTGTTTAAATGTATGGATGTAAGAATGTATGTATGTATGTATGTATGTATGTAAGTATGGGATCAGATTCTAGAAACTTCTGAGACTTTGAACTGCTTCTAACAGTTAAGGTACGTGGCGTCAGCGTTCTCAGGCACAGAAACTAGTGCAAACTTTCTCAATGCAATTTGGAGAGCAAACGTGCCTAAGTCCAGAATCTTTGCAATCCTGATTGCTTGTGCACAAGTCGTTTCGGGTTTTCTGTGGCGAGTTGGTCGGGCAACCTGCTTTTTGTAGAGGTCCGGAGATTTCTGAACAAAAGAAAATTTGTCATACACAACTGTAGCTCCATTTTAAAAGATATATAGTCCCTTAAAGATCGGCATGAAACCTCGTTAGAGGGTCTGGTCGGATATTTCCTTTCCCCTTTTCTTAGGTAGGAAGTCCGTTTCCTTAGCCAACCAGTCATTTTTCTTGAACAAAACTACCTTTCTTTACAGAACAATAAGTTTACAGTCTGGGATGTCAAACCCCCAGAATCCTTACACGGTTTGAAATGATCACACACGATCCGCCGAATCATGAACTAATTTTCCAAATCTTAATAATTTTTCCTTTCTAAGTCTTGATATTTCCCTTTGTTGGGATTTTTTCTGAGCTTCGAGGAGTTTCAACCAGCCCATTCAGCTAATCACATACGAAACTTACGGGATCCATTAGAGTTTCTGACATCCTGACTGCTGATAATGAAGGTAACGTCGGATCCGTCGCGCATATGCTGGAAAAAGTTGTTGAAGTCAGCCAGCCAATTGGGCTGGCGCGGACGCTGGCTGAGACGGCGGGCCTTTGGTTTTTGAGCTGGGCTGTCGGCGCTGTCATCATTATCGTCACCGTCGCCAGGGCCTGGCGTGGCTCCTTCGCAGTTGTACAGCAAATTTACTTTCCACACATGGGTTTCCCTACTGCCGATATTCGCACCCTCTTCTTTGGGTACAATCGTGGGGGAGTTGAGGTCTTGAGCGAATGCATGAACCGTAGTGCATGATGCTATTGTAGTCGTACGGGAGGTTGAACGTGTTGCCCGAGTACTTTTCGAAATTGTGTTCTTCCCCTAATGGAAAAGTAGCAGTCTTAAGAGGAACCCAGTGCTTCGGTCTAGTTTTGCCAGAGAGGTTTTACATTTTTTTACGGATTGACTGGAAACTGTTCGAAACTTCGTTGAAGCTAAATCGATACTTCCGTCTAGTGTCGTGTTGCTCTTAATAATTTGTAAGTAATTGGAAAACGGCTATGCCTTACCAGATAAAATATTTTCAAAGATGACGTCAACATAATCGTCTCGGTCGGTGCGAGTTTGCTCGTGGTAGAAGCCCAAAGCGTGCATAACTTCATGCTGCACTTCGCCGAAGTAAGTCAGACATTCACGCTTAATGTGACACTACTGGCGAGTTTTTGACAGACAGACAGACACACACACACACAAACACACAAACAGATACACAAACAAATACACGGACACAGACGCATAGACACAAAAATACACAGGCAAACAGGCAAACAAACATACAGACATACAGCCAAACATAGAGGCAAACAAACACAGACACTAGCAGACAGGCAGGCCATACCATGTAGCGTGTTTCTGGCAATATTTTTTTCTTGTTTAGGATTTTGAGCTTCAGATTCTGAGTGTTAAGGCATTCAATATATATTTCCGGTCATTCTAGTCTTAAACCAATTGCATCTCTTCTGAAAAACAAAAAAAATTCTGATTGGAAGAATTGATTTTATAATAAAATAATAATATAACTTTCCGCAAGATTAATGATGATTATGACAAGAAATACGTTATTGCCATTAAGGTCAAGTTCGGCTCCAGTGCCCGGGGTTGAAGGAATGTTAGAATCCTCCCATGATCTTCTGTTGATCTGTTACTGACAGAGGAAAAAATACTGGTAAGTTTGCAGACGGTAGCTAGTCCTGGAATCGAAACCGATGTAGCTTCTCTTGATGATTCAAAAACAATCCATTAATTAGTACGGACGCCAATACAATGGATGTTCCATTATTAATACAGAAGGTTTGTCGTATTTACTGTGAGATTCTGATAACATGTCATGGACAACAGCCTAACCTGTCGCGTTGCAGTTTTCTGGGAAGACGCTAATCCGACGTCCACGGAAGGTACCATTGCTCTTGGATGTGTCCTTCATTTGTGCGAGAAGATGTAATTTATTTTTGCACAATTTGTTGTAAAGCTACGACAGCGAGCACTTCACCCGAGTCCACTTGGACAGACACGCCATCCACAACTGCAGCCGTACCAACCACTACGGAATATGTCACGGATACCCCAATGTCGCAAGGAACAACCGCATCAACGTCAACCATTGCGATGGTGCCGGATGCCAGCAAGTCAGGTGAACAGCGGTGGACCGACGATCCGTCACCACAGTGGCTGCTCCAGATGAACACAAAAAGGAAAACGACAACCGGAACGGAAACGGCTGTAACATATCAGCCTCTGTTGCCGGCGGCTGACCTTAGCAGCACAATACTTCCACAGCGTCCTTCCGCATTCCTCGACCACTCATTATTCACCAATGGGTTCGATTTGTCTGCATGGCGCATTGCAAACGGTACGTTATCTACTCACTGTTTACGCAATGCACGAGTATGTACAGTTTACTCGCATGCCTAAATCTAGCATCGTAGCGTGGCCATCCAAGTTTACGAGTTTTTTTACAGGCTTTCCCTCATTTTCAAGACAAGAATTTCCAGCCTTACAGTCTCCATACTTTTCAACAGAGGCACCGTTCCAATTTCCGTCCTTTCCAACGGCGTCAGATAGAAGTTCGTCACGCAGCGGTTGGCGTTCATCGAGCTCATCTTACACCACGTGCGTAAATGGACGATGCCAGATTAGAACTAATGAATCCCCTCGAACCGCCTTTTCTGATAACTGATAATTCCTGAGCATGCTTAATAATTGTTTCGTCTGGAAGAGGGCTGTTAGAGAAATAGCTGCTGACACAGGTCCTTTGACCGATAATGTGCCTACATTGTTTTTAAAAAAGGTTTGACGTTGTTCTGCCATGTAGGTTTTGTGCGCACGTTCGTACCGCCTTTTGGGTATATCATTGTGAACCGATTTGAAGGTCTGGGACGTTATTTACAACATAAGACAGCTGAATATCTATCATTCGATAGGTAACGGTCTTCCCCAAATGTTCGCTTTTATACATTTCGAAAAAATTTAACCAAACACCGTGAGTGTATCATGATTGGAGTAGCTAGACGTTAGATGTTGCGTTATACGCCCCTGCTAAAAATTGTTAAGGCAAATTAAGTAAAAAGAATTATGGTGACTCGCAAAATGTGCCCGCGTACGAAATTAAGGTCGTAGCGAGTGCGAGGGATTCGTCAATACTTCAATACGTGCAAGGGGTTTCAAATAAGTAATGTCATTTGCATTTTTTCCAAAAGTCTGCCATGGATTGGAAGTAATTAAGCTCTGCTTTTGGTATTTCAGCCTCAGTTGAGTTATGGAAAAACAATGGATCAAATAGGTCAGCTCGGTAAAGAATAAACAAATTGATATTACCTCAATGCCAGAACGCTTGGCCCGGGTGAGGGTGACGGTGACGGGGAAACCCAACAATTCACATACACCACATGTAGACCGCAGTAGTACATATCTGTGTTGAATGCTATGCTATCCCAATCTGAAATCAAATCATGTGTGAAAGAATGAAACAGCATGTGAATAAATTCAAGTTTAAGTCATGGTCACGCGGAGATACCCAATTCCTTGCAGTCTGTAGCGCTCAATCAAGCTTTATCCCTCGCCGTGACTGCAGCGGTAATTTTGCGCACTGCCCGTTCCACTACTGGGATTTCCCCCGCTTTCTTGTTCTTTTGGGAGGCTGGGATTTCTTTTCCGGTCATGACCCGCCAGTCGCGAGTCGGTAAGTCTGTGATGTCGTCTAAGTCAGCAGTGGGAAAAATGACGGAGATCAGTTCCTTCGACGAGTAAACCGATAACAAAGGTAGGGTATGCTATTCATTCGTTTCCCGGATCCCAAATCCATCTTTGCTGACCGGCAAGCTGACTTGTTTCCACACCGGCGGCGTCATTGCGGTGTTGCTTATAGCTTCCACGCTCGTTCGCAGAACTACGTCGAATTCCACCAATTTTTCTGGCCGGTTTCACACCGGTGCGCACCGTAACATCTTTATCACCTTTGGCGCGCTTAGGCAATTCTTGAGGATGAAAAAAACCCTGATGGGCCTGTAAGATGTTCAGCCGGCTGGTCAAAACGCAGAGCGTTGCCGTTTTAGTGTCCATGGCAGTGGTGATACTTTTCGGCAGTAGTAGCGCGCCCAACAGCGACAGCTCCTCTCTGCTAGGGAATTTGACGGCTTGGTCGAATCGTTAGATGGTGGTTAAGGCGTTTTCCCGGCTTACTTCATTACCTGCAAAAACGTGGCCTCACACTTGGAAGAGTTAAGCTCCAACCGATTTGTTTGCCCATGTCTATCACCAGTCGTAAGTCACTCATCACCATGTCAACAGAGTTGCCGATGGTTTCTTCGTCGACATAACAGGCGCTTAGGCGGGAACGCATGGTACCAAACAGCTGGAGAGTGATGAGACAGAAGAGCGGTGTGCCCAGTGGATTGCCTTGCACGGTCAACTGTGTTGAAAGCACTTTTGAAGTCCAATTTCAAAAAGACCTGCGTTTTCTTCTTCTCCGACAGAAACGCCCGAGTGAAGTGGACCACTGCCTCCTCGCCACCAAGTGCCCCGTAATCCAGCTGCTGCGGCCGAAAGAGTTTTCCAATTGCCGACATCACACGGCAATTTACAATCTTTCTAACCAGCCGATGCATGGTGTTGCCGCACCCAGTTAGTCAAATTTCACCGTCCTTCTTGTTTAGAGGAGTCAGCGCGCAGCCATACAGCAATGGGCAGATATTGTCAGGCACCCTCCCACTCGGAATGACGGTGAGTAACTCCATTGACCAATCAAACTGTCAGAACTCCGCCCCCCCCCCCCGAGCGTCGGATCAAAATTTGGCTGATGCCAATCGACTAAGAATCAATGAATCGACTAAAGAACATGTTTAAACTAAAGTTTAATGTAAAAAAAAGACGAAATGATTTGGTAAAACTTCAGGTACCGGTTAAGACGAAAGCTCGCTCTTCCAGTCAAACCGGTTAACACACTACCACACAGTGAAAGAAATCCGTATTCGCCATAAGTGCTTGAAAAATCTTGATTAAACTAAGCTAAGGGAACTAGAACAGAACTAAAATTAGTAATTTAACTTCCACTAATGCTATACTAAAAGTTTCCATTACCGAAAAACCTAAATTAAACTAAAATTTAATACCTAGTTATTTAAGGTCCTTTTCAATGGCATTCACCAAACCAGAAGTTCGGAGTTTCGGGGTTTCACCGACGACGGTGCAGTATCACTTTCGGATTCCTTGTTGATAATTTTTATAATGAAATTAGATACTGCTTTCTGAGAAATAATGATATTGTAGCGAGCACCAACAGAAAGAATGTTATTACTGGTTGTACTAATTGTCTATACTACACACACATATTATGTATCATAAAAGAAAAGAGACAAGAGATAGACAAGGTAGCCGAGGGTTAATGGGCTAATAATAGAAATAGCTAATGGAAGATGACAATTAAGATCTAATGGACCACTAATGAAAATGATAATAGCTACTCAATGATATCTGTGTTCGCCATGCGTGGGGGATGGCAAAAACTAATGAAGCTAGAAAAACTAAACTAAAACTACACAAAAACATGTACTAGCTAATTTTCCCGTTTTTAACTAATTTTTTAAGTTAACTAAAAACACAAACTAAAAATATAGTTAACTAATAGGGACTAAAACTAGAATAAAAGTTTTATTACTAAAACAAATTCAACTAAAAATAATTAGTAACTAATTTGTAATTGACTGAAAAGTTTATTATTTGAATAATTTTAGTTAATAATTTTTGAATAATTTTATTTTCTTTCATAACTGCATACGTGCTTAGAAAGTTGAGAACCAGTTACGCTGGAGAAGGCACACAATATACAGTGAGCAAAGCCTGTATATGCCATATGTGCTTCGTGTTTAAGTCTTGCTCTCTGCCGTAATAATTTTAGTTGTGTTTGCTATTTCCACGACAATGAATGCAGCTACAACCGGTTACTCTAATCTTTGGTTAACGGTAGCAATGGCTTTTACATGCGTAATATCTACACGAGTTTGCACAACTGGTTTTGTAAAAGCAAAGTGAAGCAAAAGGGAATGCGACCGGTTGTCTACGGCAACGTTTTTTTTACGGCGCTGCTAATGGCGAAACAGGAACATGATTAGGGTCCACATCAATAGGGGTCTGTGCGGATCACAAAAATTGATCCACAGCCGGCACCGCAACCTATTCTTCAAACCGCAAACCGCAACGCCAAACTCAGTATCACTGACTTTTAAGCAGTATTTCGACCTCCTCTAGTATAGGGATGCAAAGTTCTGGTTTTATTGTAGAACTGGCTGAATGGTGCGCCAGACGTTGTTTTACTTTCACAACAGATACTTCAGATTTGTCGTGTTTCGAAGCCGAAGACATTTCAAAATTTTATTCACAAAGAAAATCGTTAAAACGTTTTTGTAGTGTGGATCTCTGACTACTAACCAGTTTCGAAGCAAGTTTAAGAAAGCGGCACCGGGTGGTCTGTACCTATGGGCCTTGTACCTTTGAGTACAACCTTTCAAGTACAGCGGTATATGAATGTTCTCCACAGTGTTGTACCTATAAGTCTTGTTGTACCTATGTACTTTTGTACCTAGGTACAAACCTAATTAGGTACTATTGTGCCGATTACAATCGGGATGGCTTCTTTAGTTCTAAGTTGGAGGTCCGCTTTTTCAGTTTCAAGAGTTATCTACAAATGATCTCAGGAACTACCCACTCAATTCACAAATAGCTAGTTTCAAAAAATGCCAATCTTCCCGGCGATGAAGATACGAGCAAACGAATTACAAGTTTGGCAAATTAAAAAATGTATAATTTTAGTTTTACGAGCTTGATTAAAAACACTTTCGTCGTGCAATATAAAATGTGGTGTTATGTTGTGGAATTGTGGAAGATTTACAATGCAATTGTTTATCAGATCAAATCAAGGTTAGTTTGATACTATGGCGATAACTTTGGTAAATTATATTGAACTAAAAATTAAAGGAATTTGAATTTCAAAATACATAAGAAATTTGTGGAAATATCACAAACTCGAAACGTTATACAGCTCTGTAAAGTATAGCAGCATGCTCACGCAACAAAATCTATTATTTTGCGGATAACAGCTTATATCTTTGTGCAACAACGTATAAGCTTGTATTTACTTAGATACGCAAGTACGTAAGTAGAGCCTTTTGGATAGATACACTGTCCGGTAAACGGTAGTACCTAGACCTGTTTGTACCTAGGTATGTAAGTACGTAGGTGCAGCCATTCAGATAGGTACACCGTCCGATTGCAGCTGGTACCACCATACCGTTGTCATCTTTGTACTTAGGCATATCTAATCAAAGAAAGTACATAAGCATATGTAGCAAAACTGACCAATGATGCCTTAAAGCTTGTATCCAAACTGGCCATATCTCTTCATTTGGGGGCAGCATGCAACCGGTAATTACAGGTGTAATTTTTTTATTCACGGGCAGCCATATTGTTCAGACATCCATTGTTAGTCTTGGTGATTGAATGAGTATTGTATTTGAACAGTGCGGTTGTGGTCAAGCGGATTGTGCATTGTTAAAGCAGCGATGTAAGATAGTTGTGGTGTTCAGGTCAGTACTTTGTTATGTAACTCTCTGCGCTTGCGCGCATGAACACAATTTATACACTGTAAGCGTATAAACTAACTGCGACAGATTAGTTGAATATACGATCAACCTCCAGTCTGTTGAAAAGCTGTTTGCTTCTCGATAAAATTCATTAAACTTGTTACTAATCCGACCTTTATCATATTTCTACTGAAATAGTTTAGGCTCCAAAGTTAGCACTCAAATACGTTATAGATATTTGCTTGTCATTCGAAACGGGCTCGGTGCTACAATTATGGATTGCCAAAGGGTCGGCAGGCTATTCGTTTACCCTGCTGGATTGTTGAATGTCTTAACTACAGTCCCCTTAGCGTGTAGTATTAAGGTACCTGTAACAGGCGAACCACTGTATATGCCACCTTATGGTGCGGCAGCGCTTCTCGTTGTTTGAAGCGTCGCATGGGGTCACTCCGTCGCAAGTGAATTCAAGGTCACGGTATAAAGCACTAGTGGCCATGCTTTCTTTGCCCTGTTTGATCTGTGACTGTTTGGCGGGGGGGGGGGGTTGATATCTGAGAGTCGTCAAACGCTTTCTGGAACGCCGCCAAGGCCTAAGCGTCAACGTCTTTCTTCTCCTTTTTCGCCTTGGCTTCCACCCTGCTCTTCTCCTTGTCCAGCAGTTTCTGAATGTTGATGTCGGTGGTGGCAGTCGGTGAGCCGAAGGACGTGGAAGCCTGATCGGACATGTCGATCGGAGCAGCAGCAGCAAAACAAAAACGACAGCAGTCACCACAGCAACAGCAACAGCAACAGCGGCAGCGGCAAAAGAAAAGCTGAGGAGAGAGTGAGAGGTTGTGGAAGGCAGAAGCGAGGCATAAATTACCTCGGCACAAATACAGGGGTGTTCGTAAAGGCTAACTCAGACCTCAAATTGACGTTCTATGGAGTCCGAGAGCCAATTTTTAATATAAAACCGTTCAATGAAACTTTCATATCCGCAGGCACCAAGAAAAACATATTTTGAAATTGAAGTAAAAATCCCAAAAAATGGCAGCGTTAGAATTCATTATCTGTGTGGATGACAAAAAAGTAATCTGTTGAAATTGCTTTTCATCCAATTTAAAACATCAATTTTAGAGCACAAACCGAGTATCGCATTCAAATCAGAATGAAAAAATACTCATTTTTGTTTTGGAGCAAGCTCCAATGATACCGTCATCCCGCAATAAGCCGTTTTGTTCACCGACGTTTGTCCACTGTTCGGTTAACAATATTTGCAATTTCCCAGCAATTTTATACGGAAAATTAAGGTTTGAATATCGAGATTCTCACGCCCGAGTCAATACTAATTCGTTTAGTTTTCGTTTGAGTTTCCGAATCTTGTATAATGGTTACATAAAATGGTAAATGAAATTGTGGGTTTCCATAAAAAATGGTTTGAACAAATCAGGAAATTGAGAACCTGGTAAAAAATTTACAAAAGAAATGTGTCTCAACTTGACTGGATAAAGCTTCTCTACGAGGTCAAGGCCGTTAACCAGGTCGGTTTTTTCAACGTTGATTTCCCGGCACTGCAGTGCCGCCATGCCATAACTGATGGCTTGCAAACATTCAGAAAAATTCTCTGACCCATTTTAGTTCGTTCCTAAGCCTCACGGTTCGAATTTGAGTCCAAAAAAAGGAAGAGAAGAATCTCAATGGAGACGTGTGCAAGTAGTCCGGTAGAGGCGCCACTTCGGTTCCTTTCCGGTGCATAAAAACATTGTGCATCTGTTTTCACTTCACGTGTGTTCACTTCATCACGACGGCACTTGAAGTGAATTTTTAGCTCCTTATTTTGTAGAATATTTTTTGCATCGAATGCCTCATGCTATAATTTAGAACTTTTTGAAGACATTGATCATATGGGTTACAGGTTCTTACGTTTTGAGCACGACCGTCACATTCGAATGTTTCTTCAGAGCCTTATTTTATTCAAGTTAACTAATCAAAGTTTATTTTACATGGGTATATCCTTTAATTATTCGAGTTAATAGTGAAGAAACACTGGCGAGAAGTTTTTTATCTCATAGTCAAATCAAGCATATAAACAACGGGACCATTAGGCCCTCTCCCTGGGTTGACTTCGCAAACACGACTTATGCACCTCCTGCTGGCCTGCCGGCCTGGTTAAGTTACGATTTCCAAAAGCGGCCTGGTTAACGGCCTTTACCTCGTACTCCTTTTGGAGATCGGGTTTCCAACAAAAAATTTTCATTCATGTACTGAGTATTTCCGATTACATGGTACCATGGAATAGCTCATCGCCTTCCTCAAATCTTTCATGCTTGCGGACAAATGATTT
Organism: Hypsibius dujardini; assembly: GCA_001579985.1. Classification (NCBI taxonomy): domain Eukaryota; kingdom Metazoa; phylum Tardigrada; class Eutardigrada; order Parachela; family Hypsibiidae; genus Hypsibius; species Hypsibius dujardini. The sequence continues at coordinate 46,082 of LRSR01008216.1, forward strand.
GTTGGGTAAAAAGCCATAAAAAAATTCTAAGAATATGATTGTAACAGTAGAAAACACACGTACATATGTTATAGCTCATTGTGTGACTCAGTTACTGAAAGTGGTCTGATGGCGTAGACGTCCTGGTTCATTGCGAAATCATACATGCCGTAATGCATGACTGAACCAAAATCGTGAGGCTGTCCGAAAGCTGCTATTTTGTCGATGCCTTTACTCAGAAACTGGTCGTAATTCGTTAAATGTACCAAAATATAAATATGCCAACAACAACTTGGAACTGATTGCATTGATCACCCATGAACAAGAACCCGTTCGGGAACCCCACCAGGTCGGAACCAATATCGATAAAGGGGTGAGAATAGGACAAGGGAAAAGCATATTTTCAAAGTTCAATTCAACCGTTTCAAATTGTTGTTCTTCATCATTTCCACCCTATGGAATTGTGACTACATAACCTCAAACCATTTGTAGTTTTTGTCTGTAGGGCCAAAGTCTGCTTCAGTCCAAAATAAGACTGTATGGTTCACTGTAATTTTATCATTGAAAATAATCGTAAAGGCCTAAATCTAATGGAATAACTGAAACTTACTTGAGCAACGAGGGGATTGGTATCAACAATTCGGTCTTGCAAGGGCTAATGCTTCACTGTGGGGTCACTAACCTCTCCCACCCCCAGCCGGACACCAAGGGATCCTGGTTCGGACTTATTGAGAACCTAATCGGGCCCCTTTCTGAATGCAACCTGTTAGTCTTACATTTCTTAATGTTGTTCCAGTTGATTTCCAGATTGTTATTCCGGGCCCTACGTGGCTGTTTGTGAAAGAATCCTAGAGAAGGGTCAATGAAATTGTACCTCGCACAAATACACTGACACATCACAATTAATATAATGTTTTTACCTATTGAATGCATCAGCTCGTGCTGGATGACTCCTGCAATATCCAGGCAGCCTATCGTAAGACGTTGTTACTATCCATTATCTCTCTGTTTGTCACATCGTCTTACCAATCCGGAATAGAGTGACAACTTGAGCTCCTCCTGCTTTTCCCACAAAAGAGTAACACCTGCCCATAAAAAGGGACGAAATAAAACCATCGATACATGCTTCACTGTATCCTCTCATGAATCCCGCAGCCATCATACCCCGCATTTGGCTCAATTTGAATGAAGTCCTTCTCCCCGTTTCTTGGAACAAACTTTATGCACGGTGCTTTGTTGCTAAATTGCTTCATGGCGTCCATAATCTGCCGACGCATTCTTCCAGCTAAAAATATCGGGCTTGCATCACGTAGATAGAAGTACTATCATCCCCCCCCTGGTCTGTCATTTTGCCTAAGGAGCACCCAGCGTTCCAAAAGCCTTTCGGAATTTTGTCTTAATGACAGAGATTTAATAGATAATTTTCCACAGTTAGGGATTAAACTAAATCATTACGGCTTAATTGCGATAAAACATTAAAATTTAGGTTTAGAGGGTTAACCGTTCGTTAAATCTGATAATTTTGGTTGCAGGACCAATAAACCAATTTTAATTTTAATTTAATAGCATCTGAGCATTTAAACGGAAAATGTTAATTTTTAAAGGGCTATTAAGACTGAAATAGTTTTGGTTTAAAGGTTCCTTACACAAATATTAATTTCGGCTTAATAGCCTCTCACAAAAATTAATTTCGGTTTAATAGCCTCTCACAATTCCACCAGAACTTGAGCTGGATTAAACGTAAATTAGTTAGGCTATAAAGGACCTTCATGCCCCACGTTAATTAAGGTTTAATAGCCATTTAAACCGTAACATCTCAAGTTTAAATACTCATAGGCAATTAAACCTAAAATAATATTGCTTCAAAGGGCTTTTAACCAAAAATATTCTAAGTATAATAGCCCTTAAAAACTTAACATTTTTAGTTTAAATGCTCAAATGCAACCAAAATTAAATTTGGTTTATTGGTCTTTTAACCCGAAATTATTAGGTTTAACTTGAACTATTTTAATGTTTTATCGCAATGGAACCGTAACAACTTAGTTTAACTGCTAACTGTGGAGAGTTAGCAATTAAATCTCAGCCATTAAGAAAAACCCCCGAAAGGCTTTTGAAACGCTAGAAGTTCCATATTTGCCTCCCACTCATGACAATCTAATAATTCCATCAGTTTTTCCCCTCCCTCTCCAAAAGCTTTATTAATGCTTAGTCTGCTTAGTCTGCTTAGTCAGCGTATTCAAAGAATCGTATTTTCGTAATAATTCAAATTGGCTAAAATAATTAGCGTGTTTTCTTTGTCCGTCAAATTTTCCTGTTTTGACGAGGTGAAGCGACTTGAAAACGTACAGCCTTGCAATGTTTCATTCGTTAGCAATCACTGATCTGTAGACTTCTTCAGAACGGCGTTTGCGTTGCATGTCCAAATGGTGAGACTGATTTGTCATACTAAACTGTATTCACTTTGTATTCAAGTCTGACGGTTTGGAATTATTAATTTCACGTTCATTGAATGAATAGTGGCAAAAAACGTTAAAGTGGGTCATTTGAGCTTAAGTTGTCTACCTCGTTGTTTCTCTCATCCAAAAAATATTTATTTTTAATGTTGCTGTTTGTGTTTAGTGGCCGGCCACGTTTCGAAAACTTTATCAGACAAATATTTTGCAGCTAGAATAGCTTTCCAACATATGATACAGTACTGTACAACAAATGTACCATTTGTGGGAGTGAGGGAAACCAAAAGGCTAGGCTAGCATGACAAGAAGGCTCGGCTAGCAAGACAAAAAGACTTTTCTGTTTGCCTGAGACATCCCGTTCGGCCAGCGCATATTAGGGTCACGGAGAGCAAATACTTGATGCTCAACATTAATCAAAATAAAGGTGTATAACAACAAAGGATCGACAGTGACAGTGTATTTAAGGTTTTTTTGTATGAGACAAACTCAAAATTTCCATTCAGACCACCCTCAATATTGAAAATTAATTGGACCACTTATTGCCACACTTCGACGTATGCATACAGAGTGAATGAGTATCACCGCTTTGTTCAGACTGGCATAATTCTCAAATCTGTTAAGATCGAACTAAAAATAACCATTGATATGCTATACCGGTACATACTGTACGCTCCCGATCTCAAGGGTCGATTTCAGGTCTGGCCCAAAAACACGTTCCGTCGCTCGCTTGGTTGTTCATTCATATTCACTTAAACTTTATTGACTTGAAAATTTTGAAACCGAAAATCATCATTTCAATCAAGGAAGGTAACATAGCCCGTCAGGCAAGAACCAACGGGCCAATCACAGACAAGTGAACGGAATTGAAGGATCCGCTGAAGCTTGATGTGAATCAGCGGGGGTGGGGCATAATCGACCCTTGAAATTGGAAACGCACAGTAATCAGCGTAGAGAGATGAGAAACTATTGCTTCAGCTCTCGTTTTGGAAATATGAACCAAGCAATATGAGGTATTATAGTCAACAATTATTATGCTATTAGAATCAACATGCAGTCCACAACACTTTCCCATAGTCAGCGATCCTCTTTGGTTTTAGCTCTTAGATTTATTATCTCTGCTGAAATTGAAAAGTTCATATGAATTTATATACAGTATCACCGTATTAATTGCGGAACCCGCGTCGAACCCAGCAATATCCCCTATAAAAAGGTCTTCAAACACAAGTTTGGCTGTGTCCACTGGAACCAGGGAAAACGTCGGTTCATCGCCAGTGCCAGCAACATCATCCAAATCAGATGTATCGATAAGGGGTGGCCAACACTTTCACTGCAAAGCAGTAAAATACATCTGCATATTATTTGTACGACCGAGATATGTTAATGTGGATCGGCATTATAAGGTCAATTTTCCGCGACTATTTTTGCAGATTTGTGGAGGAAATTCCAGTCGAGGATGTGGTCAGTGAAAAAGATCAGTACAACAAATTGCGAAAATTGAGAATGACGGGTCTCTTCCTATTTTTTACAAAAGTTTGTCGATTGTTTGATTTTGTTTGTCAAGTCACTCCATCCAGCAACAGTGCCAGTTCTGGTTTTTATCGAGTTGTTAGGCATTACTCTGTCTGCAATCTCTACTGCAATAGCGACAGCTAGACCGGAAACAAGGCAACAGTATATTTCCTAAAAAGTTTCCAAGCACGACGACTAACTTCATAACGAACCTGAAAAGTTGTGTTGAACAGCGCGCGAAAAGCAACTTAAGAATGTCCGTTTGAAATGATACATGCAATGACAATCCAACGCCAAATCTAATAAAACTGAACCTGGTCTCACAAACTGCTTTCCACAGTGAGAGTTCTGCAACATAGGAACCGTAGGCAACATGAAAATGCATAACCTTTATCGCCGGCTTATAAAAAAATATGGCCACTAAGGACAATGGAAAATCCAAATACAGAGTGACCCACTTATACGGAAATATTGCGAAAATTAACGAAGTTATTTTATCTTTTTGATTTTAAATATTGGGAGTAGAGGTGTGTAGACCGCAGCGCACTGCCGCGCGGTTTGCGGCGGTGCGGTTTTGGACTGCTCGCGGTGTGCGGTGCAGTTGCGGTTAAGAAGTCTGCGGTTGCGGGTATGCATTTTTTTAACCACCGCAAACCGCGAAATATCTGAAAAACTAGCTTAATTGTGCACGATAACTCTTTCCGTAGTTTGCACCACATGGCGCGTCATTTGTTTACGCTAGTAAGTGAGGGTTCGTGCTTTTAATCGGTTCGTAAGTCCCTGGAGTCCACAAATGGAACAGAACCGTGCGTTAAACCAGCTGTTTCGATTTAAAGACAAATTTTGATTGCATCGAGCGGTTTCTGCGGTGCGGTTGCGGTTTTGTCAATTTCTCGCGGTGCGGTGCGATTGCGGTTAAAAAATTGGGCTGCGGTGCAGTTTGCGGATTAAATTCTTTTAACCGTGTACAGCTCTAATTGGGAGCTTGATATTTCTTATACAAGCTCTTTCTATTCTTTATCTGACCTTGTGTGACTCAACACGTTACGAAATAAACTGGACTTCAAGGTTCGAAACGTCTGTCACACACATTGCAAAGCCTGATTTTTACGCCGGGCTTTTGGTATTCTATGTTTGTCCAAACTTGATAAACTGGTTTATAAAGCAGGCAACTTTCAGCAAATGAGAGCATGTACAACTACTACTGGTATTACAAACAATAAAAACGTGTGCAAACCGGTTCACATGTGTCTCACATTGCAGCAAAATTTGTAAAAAATGAGAGGAGAACATTTATTCTTCGCTATTCGATATTCTGTAATTCTTTATTATTTTGCAGAATTTTGTTATACAATGTGAATCCATTTTGCCCAATTAAAATACCGGTAGCTGCGCAGGGGCAAAAAAGTCAGCTGCGCACATCCAGCCTGCCTGAGCACTACATTCTATTGCGGACCGCAGCGCTGCAGCGACTGCAATATTCTACAACTTAAAAATGGGAGCTGTTATTTGAAGCAAATTTGATAACTAAATTAACTAAATATAAAATATGCAAAATATGATGAAGTTTTTTTGTATTTGTCAGTTAATTTCATATCAAAATGCTACAATGGTAATTTGGGTATATAAAATTTATTTAAAAAACTCCATATTAACGGGATTGAAGGCTACTACTTTTCCGTAATTCATCAGACCGAGGAGCGAAGCGATGAAGTCCTCTAAGTTGCAGTACTGTGGTTGGAAATCAAGAATGTCTGTCTGTCACAGTCATGGGCGGGGTAATCGCATTCAGTGCTCGCATGATGGGCCAGTGTAATCTAGGGCGCCTTACCTTTCGGACTACAGTGTATATCAAGCTTGAGTGTTCGCATTTTAATTCCGGATTCATTACATTCGACATGAGTGTTTCGAAATTTTAGGAATTTCGCTCAAAAACAGTTAAAAACTACAATTGGCTGAGCTCCTCAGTCTTTCCATCGATTGCATTGATTGCTAGTGAGAAGTGTTTTGACGACGAATTCTGCTCCGGGAAGTCAATAAGATTACTAAATTTCGAAATTTCAATTCGAACTATCAAACAATTTAATGATAGAATATAAATAAATTAAAAATGCTTTCAAATTCTAAATATGTTTTGTGTCTATGGTATAACAATTGCGATAAATAAACCGCAATCGAAAGCAAGTATCAGAAACAGAATTGTAATTCTGAGACGAGCATTTTAAGATATCGGCAATCATACAATCTATCACGGGAGCTAATGACCTTAGCACTAATGCTTTCAGTTATCAAATTTCAATTTTTTTTATGGACCGTATCAGTCTGACTACACTCGTCTTTAAAACCTTCCTGATATCGGCCATCTTGCGCTGCACAGGGCACTACTGCAAGGGTCTTGCTTATGCTGCTCACATTGGGCTTCGGTGTTCAATGTTGGTTGATCTAATATCGTAGTATTACAGACGGTCAAAACATTTAAAAACCTGTTTTAGGACATTGCACAGTGGTACATTCCGGGGTTTGTGTCTAACCCAGTGAGTCTTTCCATTTTCAAGAGAAGCGCTTCTTAGATGTTACAAGGTGCAGCTGTACTACTGTAGCTGTGAAATGCTAATATTGGGACCACATGCAATTTACCGCTGATTTATTCGTTCACATGACCAGAGATTGGCAACTCACGACATTTTGCACTCAAATATCACTCACACTCGCGGACCACTCACAAATATCCTCTCAATTCAAGCGTTTCCACTCATTAGAACAATTCAACTCAATTCGCACTCAATTCAAAACCACTCGCGGGTTAAGTACAAAGCCCACCCATAAGCGCATCGACGGGAGGGGGGAGGGGGGCGACGGGCCCAGCCTCTCTTAAAAATCTCTCAGCTGATTGGCCTCCCGGCTAAAATTAGACGGGAGGCCCAACTGGGCCTATGTTATAAAACAAGCAAAAAACTCTTTGGCCTATTCCCATTTTGGACCTCTACACGCCACTGACGCGTACAAACCATTTTACACGCGTCATGTTATGGGCGGCGAAGTGTTTAAAACCACCACACATACGCTGTATCCACTGATTGATTGGTGCAGCCAGTCAAACAGTCAAAATTATGACTGGAAATCACAATAGTACAGAAAGTTTGAAAGTAAGTGGAATCTCCACTCATTTTTTCCACAATTCAACTCACCACTCACACTCATTTCAGACAATTCAATATCACTTACACCCGCGTGAATTGAGTGGAAAGAGTGGAATGAATGCCACTTGCGAGTGGGAGTTGCCTATCTCTGGATATGACACAGTTTGTGCTGTTCTTAAATCGGTTTCTTCAAATTTCGACTGCTCACAATCCTTCACGATTTTCTTTTTATCAATCTAAAATTTTACGCTGATTCGTTTTTTTCACTTAGCGCAATTTATGCTGTGTGTAAACAGGTTTCTTCAAATTTCAATTGCTCATATTAATTTGTGATATTCTACTATCAAGGCAATGCTTCAGAATTTCGGGTAGTCCTCGAGAATTAGTGATCGCAAGTTTCAGCTTTATTGAATCATCATTTCCCGAAAATATGATCAAAGTCGATTATTATGAGACTGGATGTCGTGGAACTCGCCCAGCGCCTTTAAGTGGCTACGAATGATCAAAGGACGAATTAGTTTCTGTTCATAAAATTAGAGTGGCCTGCCACTGTGGTGTCCGGTAGTGGTCACCTTGGTAGAGAGTCAACGAGGCGTCTTTTAGTGTCAGACTTGGCATAGTTTAGTGTTGTCATGTGGACTAGCTTGGAGCCTGGCGGACTGATCAATCAATCTTCAGTAGAGTACTTAATGAAGTACGTGAGAATTGAATCATCCGTCAGTGCGTCGCCTTAAGGCCTTAAATATTCGCCAAAGACGGACTAAAACAAATTTTCAGGCCCGGATAAGGATGTTTAAAAAAAACAGATATCGCGATCCCATTACTGCCTTTTATAACGTTCAGAATCAAGACTAATCGAATTGAAAACGCGTGTAAGCTTGAAAAACCAAAACAGGTTGAGTGAAGGAGTGAAGGTTGATAAAAGAGCAAAATTTCTTGACGGGATCGCTAAAAAGTGACCAAAATCAGAGGTCTTCCTGTTGCAAGTCTTTGTCATGATCAACCATTGCACCAGAATCCCCATCCCAGGCACCAGGCCTGCGAGCCATCTGCGGATCCAAGGTATTTTTTGACGACAACCTTCTGCGCATCATTGTCTTTTGCCGCCGAAAATTCATCAACGGCAGCCTGACCTCCTTTGCGGAACAGCTCTGCTGCGACATCGAGAATTTGCTTCTGAATTGGGAAAGAAGTGGTGATGATTAGGGTTAATTAACAGTTTACGCTGACAAGTCGAAACAACCCTTTAATCAAACAAACCTGCCATGAAAGTAAATCACATCGAATAGCCAAAACTCACCTGTCGTTCGGCATCGGTCGGTGCGGATCTCACCATCGTCATCGCCAGCAAAAGCACACCAACGCAACCCACCACAAACGTTTGAGAAACCATCGTTATCCAACTTGGTGAAAGAGTAACGGGAATGAAAATTGCACAACTTATTACTTATGAAATTGCCTTGGTCTATTGGTTTATATAGCGCACCTTGAAGGGCGACAACAACGACACAAGAACAACCCTAACACAAAAAATTGCATACCGAGTACCAGCGGAGTTAGAGGTGTTCGTTGAATTACCTGCAGATCACGCCTCTTGCTTCACAGGTATGCAGCTCAACCAGTTGAATCGGACTTTTCTGAGTTTATTTCGTATTTCGAATATTCGACAACTGTTCTTGTGACGTTTTATGGCATAAGACAACTTGTGTATCAAGGCTGTTTTCACATTTGACAATTGTCTTAACACCGGCAACAATAACGAACTATACGTTCCTCCTTTTGTAACAACAGTTCATCCGAGAGTAAGTGCGGTAAGCAACAGAAATACGGCGTAAGTCATCGCCCTGACTCATGTTTTATTCGACGATGTCAACTTTCTTCGTTATTTCCGTATACTATACCAGGTGCGGGAAAGCTTTTGGCACTGACCTTCGCAGGCCCCTGCCTAAACTCTGTGTGTGCTATTGATAAAATATTTTCTGCACTGGAAAGCCCACTTTGATGGCTATCCGAATCACTTTCAAAATTGAGATTCAGGTTGTTGAATCAGAAGTTGTTTCGGAAAACCCAAGGACCAATTTTGTTATAATTTGTCCCATGGACCGCATTTCAGATCTCCCTCAACTTTATAGCGAATCTAAAAAACCAAAACGGCAAACTATAGATCTCTGCTAGTGTGCTGTACAAAAAAAATCAGAAATATTCAATCAATCGTGCACCACTAAATTGAGGGAGGCTTTTTTAAACAAAATGTAAAAATTTTCAGACTCAAAAGTGGTGTACGTGTCCACGCTAATAACTTTCTCAATTGTTACGCGATTGGGATAATTTCAATTACATTAAAGAGCCAAATCATTACATCGATTTTGTTACTAAAAAATAGTGTTTGTTGTTAAATTTTAGGTCTCCAGTTTTGGTCTAAAGTTAGGGAGGCAGATTTAAAAAACTGGTTGAACTTGACCCTGCGAGATTTTCTTTTTTCTCAAAACCAAAACTACCGTCAAATTGATTTTTTTCTTTTGCATGGGATAGCCCCATTAAAGTACTAAAACATACGTGTTTCAACTTTTTTTTGCTCACGCTCTGCTACGAGAAATGCGAACCAGTTTTGATCTGGGTTAGCGAACTTGGCAAAATCTACCATTAACCAGGCCACGCTTAATTTTTAGGTGCTGCCACAAACCAATGCATAGCACCTGTCCTGCTCCTGCCCCAACGTCGAACCAAGCAAATGTTTCACAGACCTATAGGTTTTCACAGACCTATAGGTTGCGCTATTCTGTGAAACAGGTCTTCCAGATAAGACCAGACACTTTTCGGAAAGGCAATTCGCTGGTCATACTGTATACCGTCTTCGCAGCAAAACCGTAACATTTCGGATTAGTGTGCTGCTCCGAAGAGTAATGTCGTGGCGCGGAACCATTTTTGTTCAGATGGCCGTTGCAGTCCAGCTACGTCCCGATGACCTATTTAGGAAACGACTGTAACAATGACCGTTGTCGACGTAAGCCAAGGGTAGGATGGAACATGTCTTTGTGATATCTCCACAACTCCAAGTTATTAATGTTAATTTTCTTACCATTTTGGGAATTAAGAGATAGATGTGCTTTGCCTCTCGTTGTGCGTCTAGAGGAGTGGTCATTGATTGATTTATTGGACAGTCTTGACCTGACCACGGCCCGGGGTTAATTTCGACGTTTTGTTGTCTTTTTTGTGTAGGCCTTTTCATTGCATGTACGTAGCTCAGACTCAGAGTTTATAGCATAGAGCTGTTTCTTTTTCATTTTTACCTACTGAAGCAAGATACCTGTGGGCAACTGGAACTTCTTTCGGTGTTATGTCTATTGAGCGTCAGTTAAAAACCCGCCTTGATTGATCCCTCATGTTTGAGAATGCTACCGCGCAGCTTGAATGCAAGTTAATTCCAAGAAAGATTGCGCATTTCCCTTCTGTACTCGTACTTCTTCTGTTTTCCACCGTGTTGCGAGGGTCTGACTGTTTCGTGTTTTGGGGCGAGAAGTTTGGCGTCACTGCGCGGGAGGAGCGCAGGCTCCTTGCCGAACAACGAACAACGGGTCATTATAAATTCACCACGTCCTAAAAGCACCCACGTGTGCAGCACGCCCTGGCCGGCCACTGACAAGGGGCTCCCCCCACTCCATGACCCAAAATCTCTTACTTCTACTGAATTTCACAAATGCGTAAGGATGTCTTCTTGCTCTCTCCGTTGAGAAAATTTTCCCGTTTCTAAAACTTGTATTTAAAAAAAATAAAAAACTCTTCAGGGGTGATACATAGAGGGCGCTACGTATGTTACCACAACTTATATTGATTGCTGAATCATGCTGTTCGACCGTATTCTAGCATAGGTAACAGCTAACAGCGTGACATGATAATGAAATGGTAATATGTCGATCAGATTCAATTGCTAATCAAAATGAAACATAAACATAAATTATTTAATAATTGAGCACTTGCATCAAAAATTTTATCCTTTCGAAGTTTGCCATACTTATTGCAAAATCAATTAATCGACAATGTCACAGGGATTCTTCGTATGCATAATTTCAAACGTTTTTGCTCTCCTCCAAATACATCAATCAGTCGAAACGGCAGATGGAAAATGCGTATAGCGCCCTCTATGTACCATCTCTGAAGAGTTTTTGATTTTTTAAAAATACAAGTTTTGGAAACGGGAAACTTTTCTCAACGGAAAGAGCAAGAAGACAATCTTACGCATTTATGAAATGCAGAAGTAAGAGATTCTGGGTCACAGAGTGGGGGGAGCCCCTTGTGAGAACCTCCGGTTAATGATCTGGGTGGGTGTAATGTATTAAGCATTCCAATTTTTAAAGTATCTTTAGTTTTCCGAAAATTCATTTTTCCGACTCAATATTTCCATTTTTTCACTTTTAACGTTTTACCGTTCTCCGTATCATCACTTTTCCGTCGCTTCGATTTTCACTATATTCACTTTTATCTTGTTTTCGTTTTTCCGTGTTCTCCTGTAAGCCCCCATGTTCGCTCGGCTGGAAATGTGTGCAGCTTCACTAGAAAACGTACAGATTCGCGAAATTTGCATTTTAGTTGGTAGTTTTAATAGTGGGGTCAACATGTCAGACATTCCGTCACCAGTAAATTGTACTACATTAAGCAGGAATTAAATGTATGGAAAATTACACACTGCATATATGACAAATACTGTACTGCCGCGATTAAACCGGTCACTTTAGCCGCGCCTCCGTCACACGCGCCTGTGTGTTGAGTGAGCACACACACTCACACACACACACTCACACACTCACACTTACACACTCACACTTACACACTCACACTCACACAGGTCGAATGCGCTGCCCGGGGAAAAAAGTGACCGGTTTAATCGCGGCAGTACAGTCATAACAAATATTTCGGTCGCAGATTTCCGCCTGAACTCTACGACCTCGACGCGTTTAGTTGCATGTTTGAAGGATTTCCGATTCCCGTTCTGAAAACAATTAACTGATGTACACAGTGCAAAGTGTGATAACGAATAGCGCCTTGGCGTTGTCGTACTGTTTTGACTCTGGAACGCATCTGGACTGTTCATAGCTTCCTGAGTCACGTTGCCCTTCCATCCAGGTCCTGGAGAAATATTACTCGACGTAATGCATACACAGCTATGGTTTGATTGTAGGCAAAAGATACCCGCCCAACCTTGAAGGGGAGAGCCTTGGTAGAAACCCCGCCACGGTGCTGCTCCCGCACACGTAAGGAATCCCTGATCACCCCTGGCGCAGTCGGCCACCCCGAAACACTCGTACCATTGAGGCGCATAGAAAGCGCAAGTTGCCACAATCTCGTCCTTCCGTGAAGAGTCGAAGAATTTTCGTACAATCCCTGATCAAAGCAGCATATTCACAAGGGATTAGTCAGTAGACGCTTAAAGTTGTTCCATATATTGATACTAATTTCTATCCGTACTAATTAAGGAACATGAATTGCCGGAAAGTTCGGCATATCTCTATTCCACGATGTAGTAAATAAAAATTCCAAGCTCACTTCGTTAACCAAGCCAAAACATCACATATATTAATTAATTAAATTGGGAATTCTTAAAGTGAGCAAAAAATCAGCCGCT
>LRSR01008221.1:0-19618 GCA_001579985.1 Hypsibius dujardini
GGATCGCTTTTCCTCAGGGTCACCACAGATTATGATACATGCATATATGACGAAAACTAGATGGGCACATAAACAGACAGACAAACAAATAGACCGGCAGACCGACCCACACACAGGCAGACATAAGACACACACACACACATATACAGCCAGACAGACAAATAAACAAACAGAGAGACAGAGAGACAGACAAAGGAACAAACAGAGAGACAGAGAGACAGACAGAGAGACAGACAGACAAATAAACAAACAGAGAGACAGACAGGGAAACAGACAGAAAGTCGGCACATAAGTTCGTTGCGCACCATTTCGCGGCCACTCATTCCATAACTTGCAACGTGGAAGACAATCTGGGGTCGATATATCTTAAAGCTCTGGGCCAGCTCTTCTTTCTCCCGAATATCGACCTGAAAAAAGTACAAACCCGGGCAACTCAATTAGACTCGGATGAGTGATGACTGATCGGCTGGTTGCGTTCTATCTTCGTGTCTTATTTGTATGGATGACTCCCGCGCGAATCGACACAAACAATATCGACTGGGTCCCTGGGAGTATCAAGGGAAAACGGAGGGAGCAGAAACAGACAACTTTAGAGACAACGTGATTGTCGTCATTCGCACAATCGAGACATCTGATCCTACTACGCAGGCAAGGTCTCCGCCCGGTTCCCGCACACACAGGCAGACTCACACGATCGATATAGTCAGGCCACCAACTTTTCACACACGTCCCCCCATCCATTATTTATCGAGCAAAGGAGGAGTCAGCCAGCCAGCGCCGCGGGAGAAGGGGACGCCGAGGTCAGCAGCGAAAACGCCGGATGACGCAATATCTGGACCTCGCGCGGCAACCGTGTCTGTCTGTCTGTCTGTCTGTCTGTCTGTCTGTCTGTCTGCCTGCCTGCCTGCCTGCCTGCCTGCCTGCCTGCCTGCCTGTTTGTCTGTCTGTCTGTCTGTCTGTCTATTTCACGAACTGTACTCTACTGTAGTTTTCGATCCTTCCATAAAAAATATCAACACAAAATTTAAAAAGCAGATCTTTTAGTACGCACGACGTATACCGTTGTTGGATTAGACAAACTGCATTTTTGCCGGTAAAAAATCCTCAGCGTAAAGCGGGTATCGGGATTCTGGTGCAGCGCGACTATTGATCAATTAATCAACCCAAAAGAACAACGACGAAATCGGCAATCGGTCAATTCAAAAGTATGCTGATTCAATTAAACCATTATGAGACAAACCAGAAAACGCGTAAAATAAAAGAACAGAACTCAGTTAATCAATCGATCAATGAGAATCACTTGTCAACACAGCAGGTATCGATTGATGGATTGCTTGATTGCTTGATTGCTTGCAGTCCGTAACGCGCCTCCACAAATGGTATTGTTTAAAACAAATATTTTGTATTTAAATTAAAAATCTGCACTTGATCAAAGTCTGATTTAATTTAAATAAAAAATGGTTTAATTTAAAATACGAATTTTTTTTCTGGTATTACAAATCAACTTTACAGCTTATAATTTAAATAAAATTAAACCAGCACGTGACAAGACGTCTGATTTCAGATTAAACAAACGAAAAAAAATTAAAATAAACATATAATGAACCATTTAAATCAATTTTAAAATAGGTATTCCGAATCACAAAATCACCTACACAGAGAGCATACACAATCTATGATAATTCATCGTAACTAAGAGAACAGGCCAAGGTAGAAATAAAAGCTGCGAAAGCGCTCAATCAATCAACCACCGCAACTGCCACCACAGCACCCACGTCTTTATATATAAATATATATAAAATACATGTATGGGCATCACTGGGGAGATAATAAAAAAACCGGTATACTTTTTTGCAGCCCAATCGACACATTGGCGAGTATAAGCGTGAGTGAAAGGTGCGAGCGCGCGACTTACCCGGAAGAATGTGATGGGAGGAAGGGCGGCTCCGCGGGACTCTACAAACTTCCTCGCTTCCGGCATCATGCCCAGGTCGATGATGGCGACCGGGTGGCCGTTCCTTAGCAGCCGCTGGACAATGTGCCAGCCGACGTAGCCGCCGCCGCCGACCACCGCGACACGCTCATTCATCCCGGACGGATTGCACATTCCCTTGCTTGACGTACGATTATTATTCTCCACGAGACAGTCCTTCTGGGACATAACTGGAGGGGAATCTCGCGCGAGTTGAGATTGTGAAGGAGAAGAAGATTGGTGCCGCTGAAGAAGCGGCCTTTTTATACCGCCACTGCCACTAGCACCCTTCTCACAGCCGGGGCCTGGATCGCCGCGAATCCAAGATGGCCGGTAACATCGCTAAAAATGGCACGTGAACACGTGAACCGGAGAGTTGGCGATGAACCCGAGACTTGGCGATGAACCCGAATGATTAGTTGGTAGCACCACCAGTCGTACGTGTGTCTGTCTGTGTCTGTGTCTGTGTGTCTGTGTGTCTGTGTGTCTGTGTCTGTGTGGTTTCTGGTTGGCAGTGATGGACGATCTAACGCACAGCGTTTAAGCGGAACACAGAGTTCCGAGTTGGAAACGAAGAAGAAAAGAAGAAGCGAAGTATTAAAAGTATTCTGGTGGATGAGTGATACGTGGATTGTGAAATGAGTGCAATGAGAGAGAACGGAGCGGCGCGGGAAAGTGCGAAGAGTGCAGAACGGGCTCGGCGTCGGAGAGCGCGCGGCGGTGCAGTGAGTGCGAGTGGTGTCTGTTGCCAAATGAAATGGATGAGTCGTCGTCGTTCGTGACGAGTGGCGTGTGTACGCGTGTATAAAAGGAGACTGTCTTGTCTGTCTCTTTTGTCTGAAGGGTATGAGGGTGCACGTCGTGGTCGTCGTTGTACGAGTCGTTGGAAGTCAGCTGATGGGAGGCCGCCTTTTCTTTTTTTTTATCGCCAGGGTGCATCCAGTACATACGACCTGGGTCGCGTGTATGTGTGTTTTGCGGTCCTGTTTTCGGCCCCGTTTTTGTTTTGTTTTCTGGAGCAGGAGTGCGAACAGTACTGTATTTTCGCGTTAGACAGGGACAGTCGTAGTGGAGTGGAACGCGTGCACGGCTTGTGTGCACCGTACACACAGCACAAGCGCCGCGTGCCCGATTAAACGTTCCACAGCTCGTACGCTGTCCCTGTCTAACGCGAAAATACAGTACACGAAGAGAGGGTGCCCTATTTCTGGCTGCACCATTTCTCGCCACGTCCCGCTTGCAGTATAGTGGGGGGAGGGGAGGGGGGATTTTCCTTATGCATTAAATTAACCTTTTTCCGACACTGCCCTATCGCAAACTCGATTGGCATAAGTAGAAAATTAATTTTCGAAACCAGGGGGAAGGGAGCTCCAGGGATGGCATCAAAATCGCGAAAAGGCACATTTGAGTTGAGTTGATTTGATTTTGAAAGTCATCTGGTCATTTGATTTTGATTTGACGGGACTTGTGAAGATGTTTTCAATTAATCACTTTTTTGGCACCTTTTTTCTTGTGTAATTGTACAGTGCTCCCCAAATAAAGTTTATGAGAATGCTTTGTTTAAAGTCTTTAATGTGAAATATGTCACTTGCATTATTCGAAAAATTAATTACAGTAGAAGTCCTCTTATTTTGCGTACGTCACAGGCGCGTTTCTATTCCGTGCCTTGTCTCGGAACAGTTTCGTTATCGGGCAAACGTGTTCAAACGCGCCTGTAACGTACGCAAAATAAGAGGACTTTTACTGTACTGTACTGCCGCGATTAAACCGGTCACTTTTTTCCTCGGGCAGCGCATTCGACCACCGTACTACAGTATATGCAATGTACTAGTACCGTATGCTCGCAATTAGAGCCCTGCGCGGTTAGAAAAAATTGAACCGCAACCCGCAGCGCGGCCCGTACCGCACCGCCGCAGCCCGCGGGCTGGCCCCCTCGAACCGCAAACCGCACCGCCAATTTTGGACTTACTAAAATGTTCAAGAAGTAAACAAATCGTACGTACGTACGTATTTACGTACACACGTATACGTCATGTACGTATTTTCAATACGTAAACAAATCAGATGGCTCCATTGTGCCTGCCTTTGTGCGATAGTGGATAGTTGATTGTTTGCAATGTCTATTTATGGTATCAGAAAAGCGGCAAGTGCGGTTTGCGGCGGATTTGAAAAGTGAAATCGCAACCGCGAAGATGGAAACCGCGGCCCGTACCGAACAAGCCCAAACCGCACCGCCACAGCCCGCCGCGCGGCCTGCGGCGGTCCGGTTTTCAGGGCTCTACTCGCAATCTCACGGGACAACTAAGCCCCGCCTTCCTCGGTATGGCCCTGTACTCGATTGAACGTTCAATCTGATTCACGGTTCTGTGATTGGCTGATTTCGTGCAGATTACTCCTTGTATTCAATTGATGGATCGTACAGTCGTGATTTTCCCTATATTTGTCCTTACAGTGGTAATTTGGTGAAGGGCAGTGAATAGGCACGGCCCGGTTGGTTAAAATTTACGGGCAGGGCAGAAAAGTGTCCCTTGCGATTGCGAGCATACGTTACATTGTCGTTTTTGTCTAATAAAACAGAACACCAAGCTTGGTTATCGGTATTCGCAGAACAGTTTTCACAGGCCGCACAGGCCTCTTCCCAGTAAAGGTATAAAGACGAATCCGTTAGTTTAGGAAGTCTGTCAATTGGTCTTGCTGGCAATTTGAGGCGTTTTCTCGGGTTCATGTACGGCAATTTATATCGCTATTTTTCTTGTCGGTGTGATGAGCAAATAATAGGGCAAAAACTGAATGAGGCAAGGCGAGAAAGTAAATTATAAAATTGAACCAAAAATACACGACAGTAGCAAATGTATTTCTTTTATTTTGCGCGGTTATAGTGCAGTTTTGTCTTCTTCATCGTCCGATTGTGCTTGTCCACCGGGAGGTACGGCGTCGCCCTCCTTCTCCTCTCCTCGCTCCTTCATATCAGCGTTTGTCACGTTCTCCTGATCCGCTGAGGCAGCAGTAGCCGACGGCGGCGGCGGCGGCGGCGGCGGAGGCGGAGGCGGAGCGGGCGAATTCTGCTTGCCTATCTGTCGATGGGAAATGATCTCTCCATCATCTTCCGGCTTCACTCCTTCGAACGAGAACGCCGTTTTTGGGGGACCTTTATTGTCCACCAACTTGCTCGACTTATAAACCGGCGGTGACGGACTGACAATTTCCGGCGGCGGGTTCTTCGACGGATCCTTCGGCGTGGAGACATACGCGGGAACCGGCGGCGAGACCGCGTTCCTCAGCGACAGATCCCGCTCCAAATTCTGCCGCAACAGCGCGGAGTACGTCGGTGTGGGCGGACTGAAGACCTCGTTCGAGGTCGCCGCCTTCGGGGTCGTCGGGGTCGCCGGGGTTGACAAGCGGCCCGGCACCGGGGACGACGACGAGTAGACGGAATTGCGGCCGGATCTCAAGCTGCCCGCCGGAGAGGCTCCGCGGGAGTTGAAGATCTCTACCGCGCTGTCGAAGCGGACCTTCCGCTCGGTCGGTTCGGGGATCTCCTCGTCCAGCGGTTTGAGCACGGTGTACGGCTGCGCCACCGCCTGCTTGAGCTCCCGCATGAAACCCGACTCGCCGGTCGACGGGGTGGCCGGCTTGTCTTGGCGCACGTACGGGGTACCCTGTTGGGAGAAAATAAATTGAGCTGTTTGTAATTGTGAATATAATATTAAAATTAAAATTAAATTCTTTGCAGTAGCAATTACAAATCAGATGCTATTTAAACAAACTAGCCTTACTAAGTTAAATGACTAAAGATAAAATAGGAACCGTTGTCACGCCAATCCTCATACCTGCGCGGTTGGCGAATCGACCAGCGAGGCCATCGACCCGGATGGAGTGAACACTGGCGGTGGCGGTGGCGGCGGCGGAACGGGTGAAGCTGCAACAACCGGTTCCTCCGGTTCGTCCGTCTCACCCTCGACGGTTGGCTCAGCGAGGACGGTCACTTCCGGTTCCGGACGGTCGAGCGGGTAGTCCGGTGCGGGTTCCTCTTCGGGTTCAACAAAAGCCGGCGGTGCTTCGGTCTGCATTTCCTCTTCCTCGTAATGGGCGACTGGGTCCTCGACGACCGGCTCCTCGATCAAGTCGACGTCGGTGTGACTGCTGTTGGAAGATGACGCCCGGTCCTCAATCAGGTGCAGCATGTCCCGCGAGGCCTCTTCCTCGCTGCGGATGCTCCGCGAACGGTCGCTCCCGATGACGCTGGTGTAGGTGTGCTGGTAGTGCTGTCCGTTGGCGACCGGGACGGACGGACGGCTGGTATAAGCGGCGGTCGTGCTGTTGACGGTGGTGGTCTTGCTCGGAGGGCTCTCCGCTGTGGTCTTATGCCCGGCGATGGTCCTCCGGTAACGGATAACCTTCACGGCGGCGAAGATGAGCGCGGCAACGGCCAGAACCAGCAGCGAACCCACCACAATGAGAACGATCTCCGAGGTGGTCAGTGCGGAAGCTGACTGAGAGGCTCCATTCCCTTTCGGATCGACGACAGCGGGCTTCCAGTCGAGGGTGCGTAGCTTCACGACGTAACCGCGGTCGTTGTCGGCGCGGGATTCCGACCGTTGGGACCACCGACGCACGGACGTGGCAAGTTTCGGTGTGAATTGTAGGTTGAAGCTTTCGTTGGGTGGAGGGATGGCTCGCAGTTGGATTTCGCGGGATGAAGTGCTGAAGTTGAAGAACTCGCCGGTTTCGCCGGTGAAGCTTTGCTGGTAGTCCGCGAGGAAATCAAGGAGGTTGACCTCGACTCCGTTGACGGGTCCTGTGAAACAAGTAAACCGTCACACGTCCTACCTCCTAGGGCATTTTTGTTTTTCATTTGCAGAGTGTAATGCACGTAAAAAAGACATTTCTGGAAGATTCTTCTATTTTTTATTTATTTATTCTCGTTAGATTCTTCTATTTTATATTTATTTATTCTCGTTAAAGTCAACGTTGTCTTGTTTCCGAGAGGTGTCGTATGCTTGCTGCTTACAGCTGTGGCACGATTTCTCGACGAAAAACGTTAATCGGAACACCGGTATAATAACATGTGTTCCGATTAACGTTTTCCGTCAACAAATCGTGCCACAGCTGTAGTCGGCTAATATGGTACTCGTACTCATGATGCTGTGGTGCCACTTACCCGGGAGCACCTGTATACTGAGCGTGAAGGAAACAAAAGAGTCCGCACGACTGATTTCAGACACTTTCACTGGCAGTTCATGCAGTGGACGGTCTATCGTGAGAACGCGCTTCACGGTGATTGCTCCACTGGAGGAATCAACAGCGAAATCCTCGTTCTCCTGAGTGATCTCGTATTTCAACGCGTAAGGGAATCGATTTTCCGGTGTGAGAAGTGTGACGACCGCGTCCACCGCAGCTCCATTGAGAACCAATACCGGCGTGGATGCGTCGAACTGCGGCAGTGGATGCCAATTGACCATCACCACAGTCCGAACTTCGTCGTTGTTGCTGCTGCGGCACATGATAAACACTTGGGAAGTGTATTGGAAATTGGGATCTACCGTTGGGAAGAAGTTGATTCGAACGATCCCAGTGTCGGAATCAAGTTGAAAGACGTTGGCATGACTTGGTATGGGAGGCACCAGACTGCACTGAACCTAGAAGTGTTCAAATAAGGCGTTTGAATTTAGTTTTAAATAAAATAAAAAAACCAACTTAAATTATTTTTACATTATTTTATTAAATTAATTTATCAGTTATTTTAATTTAATTCAATTTAAAGGCCACATTAACAGCATTTAAAAAAGCATTTAAGACAGATGTAAAATTACCGTTAAAACGTAGCGTTAATTTGTCAGTTTCATGATAGGATACAATTTTATATAAAATCACGAGCTGCTGTTAGAACATTTATTCTAAGTATCGTTTAAAATGGCAAATTTAAATTCACCGCACGAAAATTAAATATTTGCTTTCAATCACATGAAAATATTTAAGTATTTAACTCACATGGAAATATTTAAGTATTTAATTTGCCATTTTGTGAGTAAATATCGGGAAATCTAAAAGTATTATTTAAAAAATATGCGTTGACTGTAAATATTTATTTTGATTGATGTGATTTGATCTGAAGCAAAATACTGATTTTATTTAAAATCAAGCGCTTCTTTATGCGGCAACACTAACTGCACCTTTGCACAACCAGTGCACGAGACACCGTCGTTGATATTGAGTGGAAATGGATCATTAACGTAGATTTCCTTCGAGTAAAGCGGCTTCGAGAAGGTCGGTGGGTAAACCGTCCCGTCCGGTCCCAAGCATCCGGTGAAGTGGACCGTTACCGCGTCACGGAATGCGGCACCTTGCAGGGTGATGACGGCCCGGAAGCTGGGTCCACAACGACCGGTCGGGTCACTCGAGACGGAAACCGACGGTGAAGTGCCTTCAAGATTGGCGATGACACTCACACATCCGACGTCGTTATCACCGGAAACTCTGGCGGTGACTGTGGCCGGAGCTTGTGTTCCCAGGTCCACTGGAATGTTTTTGGGGATGTCTCCGCAAGTAAAGGACATTTCCGGCAGGGGTGAACCTACGAATTTGGCAGGTCGAGCTGGTGTCGGACCAGTCGGAACTGACGTGGAACCAATCGGAACTGACGTGAAACCAGTCGGAACTGACGTGGAACCAGTCGGAACTGACGTGGAACCAATTGGAACTGACGTGGAACCAGTCGGAACTGACGTGGAACCAGTCGGATCGACTACTTCCGGTCCCCGGCAGCCGGTGAAGTGGAATGTGACCGCATCGCGGGATGCGGCACCTTGCAGGGTGATGACGGCTGTGAAGTTAGGTCCACACCGACCGGTCGGGTCCTCCGTGACGGAGAGAGACGGTGGGGAGCTGGCAAGGTTGTTGGTGAGGCTGACGCAGCCGTCACTGTTAGCGCCGGACACTTTGGCCGTCACGGAGGTTGCGGATTGCGTTCCCAGATCGACGAGGAGGGTCTGCGCCGTTTCGCCGCAAACATGGTTTTGATCCGCCAGCGGGGAGCCGAAGAATTTGGCCGACCGCTCCGTCGGTGGGTTAGTTACTGTAGCGAATTACCGAACAAGTTGTTTAGTGACACTACAGCAGAGGTACATCAATTCTACACGAAACTCTGCATTCTGATATATTAACTACACACGTGGCAAAAATTTTGGGCTGACCGAGTTAAGCACTTTAACTCGACGGCTGTGTGCAACAGCCATGCAACGAGTGTAATGGCTTAACTCGGTTAGCGCAAGGTTTTTGCCACGTGTGTACACACGGCCACTCATCACCAACGACGACGACTCATCCATTTTTTTGATACATAGAGAAACCGGTTTCGGACTTATCGAGGACGTGTGAAACACAACCTCGATAAGTTGTATCGGATTGGATACGATTGTCGAACGTTCGGTTAATGTTAAACGAAGTTGCACAAACTGACGCTTCCACTTCATTCATCCCGTGAACGAGGAGCCACACCTGATCAAGTTACTACCCCGTTTTCTGGCCGAGACCTTGTCAGTCGCAATTCCCGCGCAGTGAAATAGCACATTTGTACTGTACTTTATACTTTCTTTTCAATGCATTCTTTAGATCAGAATATGTTATGTCAACACTTAATGTTACTTAATGTTACACAATTTTACATTTGACGGCCCTCGCGGATCAAAGAGAAGAATAGGATCTCGCGGCGGACGCGCTGTCGCATTTTCAGGGAGGAGAAGTTCCCCTTGCGCCATCTTCAACACTTCTCTGATTCTCAGTTGGATGAAATCAAAAACTTCTACCAGTTGGGCTTGCTAACTTAAATGGGCTAATTGACGAACTTTGTCAAGTTGCAAGGTAACAAAAACTGAGAAAGTTGTGGAAGAAATAGCGCGTCTCATTTAGGCAGAAAAAGCATCCAGGATATCGCTATTTTCTAGTCATCGGTGAATTTAGCGTGTGGGCACGAAATTGATTGTTACAGCTGTGCCGCGGTTACTTTGTGGGTCGCTCTTTGGGTTCTGGTAGGCCATGGGGGTAAAACGCATCAAATGAGTTTTGATTGATAGTTATCACAATACTGCATATGTTACAGGCATTGTTGTCGTTTCTATCAATTTCGTCTTCCCAAAGTTTCGTTCTCGACATCTTTCCAACGCTTTCCACGATATTAACTCTCTGAGGACGAGGCGTGTTCCTTTGGATCACTTCAACGGGAGAAATAGGCGCCTGAAGCGAATTTTTAACCGATTCCGCTGAAACTAAAGCCTTCGATCTTAGAATATGTCACTTTACCTGAATCCACACAAAAATGTCACGAATTTGATGACGAAGATCAGGATCCGAGGTGATCCAAAATGGATCAGGCAAAATGCGTCTCTTCTTCGAAATTTTTTCACATTAAGTACGATTTTTTTCTCAACTTTTTGAAACGGCAGATCTCAAGCCATCTCGGATGCCTATAATTTGTATGGGCAGATGAAGGAATCTGATATCCGAATCCCGCACAAAAAAAATCAAGTCATCGGAAAACCCTGAGCAGGCTGCCCAATGCACACCGTCAGTGTAGGCTTCTTTGTTGTGGTTTTTTTTGCTGGCGAGTATAACACACTGTGTGCAAAGACAACTCGGCATTACAGGGAAACTGCCATTTGAATCCTGTTATTAGCATACGAGCGCATTAAGCAGCCTACACGCAAGTGAACCAAAATGGATCAACTCCGTCCTTAAGGGGACGTCAAAACACCCAGTCCTCAGAGAATTAAGAGTTTTTTTATCAAGTCTGTTGATCTGGTCCAGAGATTTTTATACATAAAATTTTGTGTCAACATTTTAAAAGAGTTTCTTGCCGACCTGATTGTTTGATTCTGTGGTGCCGTAGAGTTTTTCAAAGTCCAATAAATCAATCAGCAGCTAAGCCAATCAAACGAGTAATTGTCCCAAATAACCTACCAGAACCCAAAGAGCGACCCACAAAGTAACCGCGGCACAGCTGTAGTACGTAGAAAGAGCGGCTTATATCTCACACATTATGTACGGCTACCACAAAAAGTACTAAGGAAGTAACGAGATCATATTACGTATGATCGCATTTATTTTTCAATCGCATTTATTTTTCAATCGCATTTATTTTTTATCCGTGCGTTCAGTTCTCAGGCTTCAAATTCGATTAAACTCATCTAATTAAGCTCAACTCTACTATTTTTTTCGATTCTTGATGAAAAGATACGCGCCTCTGAAGACTTTTATTTGTTCCTCTTTTTCTAAAAACTCAGTCTGCTCGCGTTTCGAATAATAATGAATAAGGCGTATAAATGTTTGAAAGCTCACACATATCGTTTCACATAAGTTTAGACTAGTGAAAAGAGTGGTCACACGTCCTGTCCACGACCTCACAAATTCTGTGCGGAATGGCGTATAATTTATGTGAAAAATTGACTTTTCGTATCGCTCGTTTCTCGTGGAAGCTGTTTGCAGAGCTGTTTGCAGAGCTGTTTGGAGCTGTTGTTAGTTTTATCCAGCCAAGTTGAGGCAGATTTTTTTGGTACATTTTTTACCAGGTTGCCACTTTCCTGATTTTTCCAAACCATTTTTTTGTGGAAATCCATGATTCCCTTTATCAGATTATGTCACCATTATACACAAGATTCGGAACTAAAATGAAAACTACACTAATTAATATCGAGTAGGGCGTGAGAATCTCAATATTCGAACTCTTGAAAAATTTATCGCTTCTTTTTTCGTCATCCATACAGACGATGACTCTCGGCAGCGCCATCTGTTTTTCGATCTTTTCTTCGATTTCAAAAAATGTTTTCATAATTTTTGCGAGCTTGGAAGGTTTATTGAGCAATTTCATATTAAACATCGGCTCTCGGACTACATAAAACGTCTGAGTTAGCCATTATGAGCACTCCAGCCAGCTTGGACGTGAAATGGTCTGAAAAGCCTGATGAAATGAAATTGCAGTTCGGTGACACGTTTTTTGTTTAAATTTATTATTATTAAGTTTATCTCAAATGCATTCACGGAATGTTTAGGTTGATCAATTTGAATTATTGGACAAAGTTTGAAGTCAAAAAACGACATACTTCTTACGCTAGAAAAAAAACCGTTTTGAAAATTAAAAAAATGGCTTATCCAACTTCAAATCTAATTTCGGTTTGAGTTTCGCAAAAGATTGTAAAGATATTGCTCTTTCTCATATTAAATTAATCTAAATTTTTGATCAGACAGTTTGGATGGATCGCTGCGTGCTTCTTGACGACGCAGACGAAAAAAAATTGTCTCAACTTGGCTGGATAAAACTATTGTAGATTTCAGTTCAGTTCAGTTCAGTTATACGAGCAGCTTAAACTCGGTTGTTAGCGAAATTTTTAATTTGACATACAGAAGTGTTTTCCTTATTACATTTTTTATTTAAAATAGAATTTAATTTACACTAATGTTTTACGTAAGATATGTACATTAATATTTTACCTAACGACCGTTGTTGCCTGGTAAATCGTTATAAATATATATAAATCGAACCTGTCGGTCCCGAGCAACCGGTGAAGGTCACGGCGAAAACGTCCCGCGATTGACTCCCCGTCAACACTAACGCCGCGGTAAAGGTCTCCCCACACTGCGTCGGTTGTATGGCAGTTAACCTCACCCTCTGCGTTCCCTCTGGGCTTGTCGCCACCGTCGGCGGTTCGACACAATCTTCTTCGTCTCCGATGATTCGGTACGACAAGACCACTTCGCTGCCCAGATTCACCAAAGCAGTGACGTCAGGATCCCCGCATGCAACGGTCATTTCAGATTGGCTGAATGTGGCAGGGATGAAGCTCGCTGTGAACCGGATGCGCAGAGGGACCTCGGCGACGGTCGTCCCAACCGGGCTGTTCCGTTGTGTTACCCGGAACGTGACGTTATGTTCCGTACTAGCATTGAAAGCCTTCTCCAGGGTGACCGTGCCGGTGTCCGGGTCCACTTTGACGACACTGTTTGGATCGACGGTGTACTGGAGCTCGTATGGGTAGTTGTTGTTCGGACGAAGGACCATGAGCACCTTGTCTTTGGGAGCGTTATCGGAGACGGTAATTTCCTCGGGTTGAGTGAATTCCGGCAAAGGACGCCAGTGGATGAGGACGGTGGTGCGGGCTTCTGCCAGGGATGATTGGCTTTGACAGTATACCCTCACTCGAGTGGTGTATGTCCCGGAAGTGAATTCCGTGGTGGGAAACTGGTCGACCGTAACGACTCCGGTATTGTTATCTACTTGTATATTGGCGGAATGAATGAAGGGCGGGATTGGATGCTCGAAACTGCAGAGGCAGTTGTCGCAACGCTCAACAGCGGAATTGATTGCGAGAGGGAAGGGTTCCGATTGAGCGGGATAAATTGCTGTTTCGTATGAATCCAGGGCGAACTGCGGTGGGAGAACGACTGGACAACAAAACCAGAAGAGTGTTTAAATGATACATTTTCACGAGGTTTATATCGTTCTGAACGGATAGATTACTTATAATAAGTAAATAAATAAATAAATAGATCACCGTTACTTTCAACCACAGTTACACCGTCGACACCGAGTAATATGACGAGACAGACATTGGGAACGAAAACATGGCGGGCTTTAGTGAGCGCTGGTTTGTCATGGTAGTTGTATGCAGATGGCCTCAAGAGATCTCCCCAAGTTGAACCCGGTCGTTGGCGAATTTTTTCATTTGATATACAGAAGTTTTTTCCTTATTTATATTTTTATTTAAAATATAATTTAATTTATAATACCTTTCAGAAGAATTTACTATTTTGTTCCTAAGAAATCGTTAACGACCGTTGTTGCCTGGTAAGTCGTTTTAAATGTATAAAAATCGAACCTGTCGGTTCCGGGCAACCGGAGAAGGTCACGGTGAAAACATCCCGCGACTGACCGCCAGACAGCACCAACGCAGCTGTAAACTTCACCCCACACTGATCAGTCTGATTGGCCGCAATCGCAACTGTAAGACCGCCGGTCGGGTTCCTGGTCACCGTCAGGGTTGTAACACACCCCCTTTCATCACCGACAATCGCAAAGGCAAGGTCGTCAGCATTCTCATTCCCAAGGTTGACCGAAACCGTCACGTCCGTTCCATCGCATTCGCCGGTTGCGGTGGACGTTCCAAACTTCGCAGGCAAGAATCCGGCTCTGATTTGAATAAGCATTGAGACGTTGGTTGCCGGAGTACCAACCGGACTGGTCGGCTGGGTGACCCTGAACAGTACTGGGTGTTCGGTACCGGCGGTCAGTGCACTTTTCAAGGTGACGATCCCGGTATTGATGTTGACATTCACCGCGGGGTTCTCATCGACCGCGTATTGGAGAGTGTAAGGGTAGTTCTTGTCCGGACGGAGGACCAATAGCGGAGTACCCTCGACGGTGTGGTCGGAGACCGTGAGGACGGATGGTTGGGAGAACTCCGGGGTCGGATGCCACCGGACTTGGATTTGTCGACGTGCTTCCAGGCCGGTGTCGGCATTCCGGCAGAGGACGACCCCCTGGGAGGTGTAGGAATCGGGGGTGAACTCAGCCAGAACGGGGAACCCGGTGACGGTGACCTGTCCGTTCGTGTTGTTTAAGGTGAAGATGGAGTGGGCGGGAGGGGTGCCCTCGAAGGTGCAGTTGCAGGCGCTGCAGGCCAACACGTCGGGTGACACGGTGATGGGAAGGGGTGCGGACGCCGGGTAGATGTCCATGAGAGGGAAGGCTGGGAACCTCGGTGCAGAAAGCGCTGACAAGAAGAAGAACGGAAAACGTGGAACATGAAAAATGTTTCATTACTCGCGTTAAATTATTTAAACGTTCAGTTGTGTTAATTGTTACGCTAACTTACGCGTGCATCCAACAAAGTCCAGAGATATGGTGTCCCTTGAAGGACCCACACCCTCCAGTACCAAAGCGACGGTAAATTCCGCTCCGCAAAATCCAGCCAAATTTTCGGTGATGGTAACCGACTTCCCACTCGTCTCCGTGATCAGTGCCGGAGTCACCTTCACGCATTTCGCCTGTGTCCCCACGGCCTTCACTTCAACTTGCTCTTCCGTCCCCAGTTCGACCGTGACGGTCAGACCGTCGGCACTGCAAGCCACGGACCCTTCCGGGGCGTCGGCGAACCTTGCCGGCCGGAACGACTTCGCAACGTTAACCACCAGCAAGATCTGGCCAACTTCCACGGTCGGTCTCTCTGCTTCGGACACGGTGTAAACGAGATTGTACGATGAAGCGGTCGAGAGGTCCACGGGATCAGCTAACGTCACCACACCGTTGACGGAAACCGTAGTTGGGACAAGGTTGCCGGAATGCGGTGTGTAGGTCAAATCATACGGATAGAGGGTTTCTGTATGAAGCGTGGTGAGGTACTGTCCGGTTGAGCTGGTGTCGAGAACGGTCACCGGTGACGGTTGTACGAAGCGAGGAGGAATGTGCCACCGCACGAGAACGGCGGTTTGGACGGTCGCGTTGGTCGCTCCGCTGGTACAGATAACACCGACCGAAGTGGTGTAGGCATCGATTTCTCCGTGAAGGGGAAACTGACGGACGGTGAGGACCCCGGTGGTGGGATCGACGGAGAAGACGGTCGATGGTCGCTCTAATGCGCAGCTGCAGTCGAGGCAGTCTAAGACAGGACTGGGCACAGAAAGAGGAATTGCGTCAGATGCATTGGTCGGTGGGTAGAGGTCGATTTCGTAGAAGGTGGAGTTGAAACTCGGCACCGGGGTAGCTAAATGTGAAATGAAAAGGGACATTTTTACATGTAAAAGACAAAACATAAGACTAGAGAAAATATGCTAAAGTAATTGTGGACTTGTTTACTTTCGTAGTTTTAGTTCCGAGTTCAGCGTGGTTTCGCGAATCACAGAGAAATATATTTGAGCTATGGGTCACACCCTTACCGTCACATCCGATAAATTGTAAAGAGGCTACATCGTTGGACGTTGCACTTTCCAGCACCAGACCGACATTGAAGTTCGTCCCACAAAAGCCGCTTGCATTTTGGGTCACAACAACGGACAGCGAGCCTGGAGCAAGGCTCGACGGACTGATCAGCACACACTTTGCCTGATCTCCCATGACGCTCACCGTTGCACCGGATTCCGTGCCTAGATCCACTGTCACGATCGCACCACTACCCTTGCAGGAGACGGGATCCACCGGGACGGTGACGAACTTAGCTGGGACAAGAATTGTTGCCGCGTTGATGATCAAGGTAACGTTTGCGACCTGGATCGACGGTCGCAATTCCTCGAACACCTAAATTAGCATTATTCCTGAGCGATACTTCAGACGGTACAATACAGACGGTCTCTACAGACGGTCTGTACTTCAGACGGGCTGTACTTCAGACGGTCTGTACTTCTGACGGTCTGTACTTTAGACGGTCTGTACTTCTGACGGTCTGTACAGACGGTCTGTACTTCTGACGGTCCGTACAGACGGTCCGTACAGACGGTCTGTACTTCTGACGGTACAATTTTGTTCCAGCATTACTAACCTGGATAACAACCGTATGTGTTAGGGCTGTCCCAAGCTTTGCAGGGTTAGTCAAGGTTACTACACCGTTGTCCGAGACGCTGATATCGAGGACATTTGAATCGGCCGGTCGGTATACCAAGGCGTAGGGGAAATTGGGATTCTCCGGATGGAGAGTAGTGAGGTATTGCTCGGACGGTCCGTTGACGTACGCCGTCATAGGTTGAGATGCGGTGAACCGCGGGACCAGATGCCAGTGCACGATGACGGAGGTTTGGGCGACGCCGTGGGTGGTTGCACTAGTGCAGACGACTTGGACGGCGGAGCTGGACTGGCTGTCGAAGAAGGCGTCCGGAGGGAAGCTTACAACGTTGAGAGTTCCAAGGCTGGGGTTGGAAATTGAAACGAACGGGTTTGCAGTTGCCAATTCACATTGGCATGCGAGGCAGTCGGCAACGGGAGGCAGCAATTCAAGCGGAAACGGGACGGATGCGTCGGAATGAACGTTTACTTCGAGTAAGGTCAGGCCGAAAGTCGGCACTGGAACTGCTGTAAAAGAACTTTCTTCATGGACTTTCACAATGGATACTCAAACCTCTACCCTTACAAATACATTACAAATCTTATTAAACATCTTTCCTTGTTTTTTCTTCGCCTTTCGGAATGGACACAGCTTCGTCAATAACGTGTGCCATGAATTTTAACAATGCACTGCCTTTAAACTTTTGGGGGAAAAACGTTGGAAGCGAATTCATGAAAAACGTGTTTAGTTGTGAAT
This sequence comes from Hypsibius dujardini, assembly GCA_001579985.1. Classification (NCBI taxonomy): domain Eukaryota; kingdom Metazoa; phylum Tardigrada; class Eutardigrada; order Parachela; family Hypsibiidae; genus Hypsibius; species Hypsibius dujardini. The sequence continues at coordinate 17,251 of LRSR01008221.1, forward strand.
GTTGGTCATAACGGACCGATCATACCTTCGTTTTTCAGTAAATTTTATAAGCCGCTTTAACTTACCGCTGCAGCCAGTGAAGTTTAAAGCAGCATAGTCATTCGCTCGAGCGCTCTTCATGATGACGGTCACGGTGTAGTTCGTCCCACACAGTCCGCCTGTACTTTCCGTCACATTCAAAGAGAACTGGCCCGGCGTGGCGCCCGGGCGTGATATCATCACCACGCACGACGGAGATTGGCCAAACACTTCAAAATCCAGCCCGTCCGCTTCCTCCGTTCCCAGATCGATTGCCAAAACCACGCCCCCACTCCCACACGCAACCGGCGCAGTGGGAAGATCAATGAACTTTGCCTGGTGAAACTCCTCCAGAACGGTTACCCTCAACATGACTTCCACAGGATCGTCCGTCGGTCTAGTCTCATCGAAGGCTAAGAGCACGAGGGAATGAACTGACGCTACTGCAAAGCTCAGCTTCCGATTCAGTGTGACGTCACCGGTGGCAGGGTCGATAGCGATGACCGTGTTACCGTCACCCACGCTGTACCGCAACGTATACGGGAACTGGTGGAGTGGGTGGACGGTGGTCAACCGTTGGCCGATCGGCGTGTTCTCCGGAACGGTGACGGTAAGATTGTCGAATTCCGGACGGGGACGCCAGTTGATGAGGATGGTCGTGCTCGCGTGAGCCTTCTCTGGATCGCCGTCCCGACAAGTGATGAAGACCTTGGAAGTGTAAAGGTTCTCCGTGAGCCGTCCGTCGGGGAAGGCCACGACGGTGACGGAGCCGGTCACGTTGTTCAACGTCAGAAGGTTCTCCCCCGGTAAGGAAGCTACGGTCTCGCAGTGGCAAGGTGCACCGTCGCGGCCGCAGTTCCGAACGGCGGCAGTCTCGCGACTCGGTGTGACGTCGATCAGTCCGTCGGGTGTTCCGTAGGCGTTGAGCTCGTACAATGGATGTGCGAAGCTCGGGTCTGGAATGTCTGTAAAGCCAACGGTGGGTGCTGCTTAGCGAGCGCGGAGAAGCAGAGGGACCCGATAGCCGAAAGACCACAGCCGAGACGAGACAAAACGAAAGACACCGAACAAATTCACCCCAAGCCAGTTGAAGCTTACAACAAGTGCTTGATTGCTTACATATCACCCATACCAAAACACTTTGCACCGTTGACGCCATTAAACGGTACGCATTGCAGTAGTGTTGGGCAATGAGGCGGGACATGGGGTACTACACATGGTACACACTTGACATATGGAATTCAGATTCATTTGTCATTAACACGTTCAATTACGGTAGGAAGGAGAATTTCTGTATTTTCTATTATTTTCTATTATTTTCAATTATTTTCTATTATTTTCTATTATTTTCTATATTATTTTTTATAATTTATATATACATAAATATGACCTATTTTTGAGTCCTGCAACCAGGGAGTCTCGTGGCTCTCGTTACATAACACGGACATGTTACGCGGTCCCCGCCGACCTCCGAAGACAGGACCTACCTGGACAGCCGGTGAATCGCAGTTGAGCCACATCATTGCCGCGCCGACTCCGCAGCACCACATCCACCGAGAACTCCGGTCCGCAGGGTCCGTCGGTCGCCGCGGCCACCGTGACGGACTGCAACATCCCTTCTGCCGTGGTCGCTCTCGTGATGACGACACACTTGGCCACGCTGTCCGCGACGGTTACCGTGACCGGACTGGAGAGATCTGAGCCGACGTCCACGGGCAATATCACTCCGGGTGTCGCACATTCCACTGCGTCAGCTGGGACGCTTGTGAACCTCGGAGGGATGGCTTCCTGGGCGACCACCGTCAAGTCGGTCGCGCCGAGAGCGCGGTCTTTTGCGTCAGTGACGGTGAGGCGAACGGTGGTGGTGACAGGGACGGTGAGTCCGGCTTTCTTTCGCAGATTCCCGGCTGCGTCGACGGTGAATGATGACGCTGTGAAATTTCTCAATTTAGTGGGAAATAAATAAAATTCAAGCCCATAATTTATTTTTAAGTAACTAAGTAATTAACATATATTTTAAATGAAAGTAGATATGTTAAAAGTAAAGATGTACAAAACGAACTGCCTTACCGGCGGGAACGGTTAAGGTGAAGTTGGATGACGGAAGGATCGCGCCGCTTCGTCGAACCTCGACCGTTCCGATCTGCACTTCCTCTGTTTGATAGTTGAAAACTGTCAACACGGAAGGATTGGTTGTGATCGTAATCGGGTTTGACCGGACGCTGGTAACCTCCACCGTCAAAGTCGCTACAGCGAACATCTCCGCCCGACACTTTCCTTCCACTGAGTCCGGTACTTCAGCTGCTCTGACGGTGACCACGTATCGGTTCGACTGACTTGGTGACCATGC
>LRSR01008222.1:2214-19464 GCA_001579985.1 Hypsibius dujardini
CAGACAGGCAGACAGGCAGACAGGCAGACAGGCAGATGGGCAGACAGACAGACAGGCAGGCGATGGAAGGTTACAGGGGGTCTAACTGTAGTTTCGTTCATAGATCAGTGCTCCAGCATCATTCCGAAGTCACCAGTGCGAGAACTGTTGGAACTCGAACCGGAAAACGCCAAGTTCAGGTATGGAGTATGGGTACGCGAAGGAAATGTCATATCTCGTCTGTCTTGACGTTTTGTTCGTTTTTCATCAGTGTCCCCGAACGAACGGCGTCAGGCAAAATTCGTGTAGTCGTGGAAATTTTCGACAAGGGAAAGTTTGTCGGCCTGGGGAGGAATTATCGCACGGCAAAGTGCACCGCGGCCAAACAGGCGCTGAAGTACCTGCACTCGCTGGATGAGACGCGAGCGGCTTAGCCTTTCAGTTTCAAGCCAATAATAATCTTGACTTACGGTGTTTTCTTCTTTTACCCTCTTAATCTGCGAGGAATTTTTCCCCTCCTCGCTGTGGGTTCGTTCCTCTGGTTTTCCCGGTCTTCTCTTCTTTTGAAAGAGGCGCACGAAACCTCAATTTGGAAACACTTTCATTTGGTGGCTGTCATTTTTCTGGCTTTATCTCTTACTTGCTGCCTAGCAGCTTTTTGTCGATGTTTCAACGGCCTGTGCCTCTTTTTTTGCTCAATGTCTTGGCATACGTTTGCCCACCGAAGAAAACTTGCTTGCCACTGCCGTATATTTGCAGCGAAGTTAAGACAGACAGACAAGACTGACAGACAGACAAACAGACAGACAGACAAGACTGACAAACAGACAGGCAGACAGGCAGATAAACAGACAGACAGACAGGCAGGCAGACAGACAGACAAACAGACAGACAGACAAACAGACAGACAGACAGACAGACAAACAGACAGACAGACAGACAATTCGAGTAACATCATGTGGACAGGCAGGCAGGCAGTCCGAAACCTAATTCGCATTGTTTGTTCAGTAACCGGTTTCTATCTGTTTTTGGGATGCATGTTTGGGTATGGGAATTTACTTTGGGGACGTAGTGACCAAAAGCTTGGCATACTGTCGCCCTAAAACATCCAACAATGAGGCTCTCCTTTTGTTGTGCGACGTCGCCGTGGGAAATTACACGGTGTTTCAGTCGTGGGGCCATGTGAATGATGTTACGCCGTCGTTGACCCCTCAAGTCCAGCACCAAAGCATGTGGCATTACGGCACCGGATGAGTTTCAAGTGCATATGCTGTGAAAACAGCGGCAAGGCATCAAACCCGCGTCTTTTCTTTTGGACAACGTAAACGAGGTGTACTTTTTGCGTTTGCATGGAAAACGGAGTACGTATCATTCTCGGGAAGTGCAAGACGTGGACAATAGGTCAGGGCAGTAATGGAGTGGCGCCGTACATGCCCTACAATGAGTACATTTTCTTTTACTCGAACCAGATACCGTGTTCTTGTCCGACGTTTCCGTTTTTAGGTAGCAGATCCAAATTTGCTACTTTCGTAAACATCTCCCATTACTTTGTGCACGTAAGTGTGACTGCGGTTCCTGGTCCACGTGAAGTTTCTGACCGGCACTCCCTACTTTTACTGTCTGTCTGTCTGTGTCTGTCTGTCTGTCTGTCTGTCTGTCTGTCTGTCTGTCTGTCTGTCTGTCTGTCTGTTTGCCTGCCTGCCTGCCTGTCTGTCTGTCTGTTTGTCTGCCTGTCTGTCTGTCTGTCTACATGTCTACCCTGTCTTTCTGCCAAATAAAAAACACTTTCATTATCGCGGATAGAAAGCAAAATACGGAGAAAAAGAGACTCGTGTTTGTGGAAACTAAAAAGCTGACATGAAGAAACTCTTAATCCACATTCATCTGTTCCTGCACTGCTAACGGAGCGCTCGAGTCAACCGCCGCCGCCGCCGCCACAATTTCTGGATTCCCACCACCATCGATCACCGCTCCCTGGTCGTTCTCATCGACGACCTCCTCGTCGTCCTCCATCACATCGCCCTCCAAATCCGGCAAGGTAAAATCGTTCGGCATCGCCGTTTCCAGTGCAATCGCACTAGCGTTCCCTCCGTTCACGGCGGCACCGGTCGTCTCAAAGTCATTGAAGACCGACCGCTTAACAATCTGCATCATGACCGCCTGCATCGCCTCGCAGGCCACTTTGCGGCCGTCCTTGATGGCCTTCCGAAAGTTCAACTCAGACTCGCAGCAGTCGCCGCTGGAATTGGCGCGATGACTGCCTGCACTGCCGAGAAAAGTAAAGCCCGCGTCGAGAGTGCCGCCGCCGCCGCGCCTCATCTCCTGCAAGACGTGTTTGGGACAAACGGATGGATGGAATGGGAAAAACGTGTTTGAGTTGAGTAAGTTTGAACTCACCTTCAAGGCCTCATCCATCTTGGCGGCGACGTCCTGCGTCTGTTCGATGTTGTAGCCGAGGTTCTTGAACCACGGCGAGGAGGAGAGGGTGGCCACCCAGTATTGGTTCCACAGCTGGTTCAGCAGGCGCTTGTCGGAGGACGTCTTGAAGTAGGACACGCCGAGCTGATAGTACTCCTTGTAGTGGCTGCCAAAGTCCTCCACCTTCTTCAGCGGGATGTTGCGGTGCTCGCTCCCCTTCTCCTCCGGAGGGATGAAGCCCTTGGGGTAGGTGCGGAACGCGCCGAGATCCACCTGTCCGGCGGCGATCGTGCGGATGGGATCGATGACGACGGCCAGCCAAGGCTCTGAAAATGAACACAGAGAACAAAGTCAGAACAGAACAAAGAACAGAGAGAACGACGTCAGAACAGAGCAAGGAGAACAAAGTCAGAACAGAACAAAGAACAGAGAGAAGGACGTCAGAACAGAACAAAGAACAGAGAGAACGACGTCAGGACAGAACAAAGAACAGAGCGAACAAAGTCAGAACAGAACAACGAACAGAGAGAACGACGTCAGAACAGAACAGAGAGAACAAAGAACAGAGAGAACGACGTAAGAACAGAACAGAGAGAACAAAGTCAGAACAGAACAAAGAACAGAGAGAACGACGTCAGAACAGAACAGAGAACAGAGAGAACGACGTAAGAACAGAACAAAGAACAGGTTAAAGAAACTCATAGACAAAATATAAACAGATTTAAGAAAGCCGCAACATTTTCACTCAAACTCAGCAGCTGGCCTGATTGATTGGCAGAGTAAGAGGAACTTACACCGAAAGCATTTTGGAACACAAATTGGAACACGTTCTTACGACGGCTGAGGTAGTCACTACACTTGACTTACAAGTTGATCTTCAACAAAATATCTCTCGGTGACTTACTCTTCGATTCCACTCCAGTTTCGATTTGGAATCGATTGAAATCAGCGGAATTGTTTTTGGATGCCAGGGGGCGGAGCTATGGGTCATTTCTGCAATATTACTCGGAAGCCTAAATTGAAATTAGCCCATAGCTCCGCCCCCTGGCATCCGAAAAAGATTCCGCTGATGTGAATCGATTCCAAATCAAATTTGGAGTGGAAGAGTGTAAAACAATATTGGAATCAAACGTTTTACAGTGGTTGGAATCAAAAAACGGAAACTTCGGAAACATTGCTGATGAATCAATCAATCAATCAAGCCCCGGGTGATAACACAAAAAGGTGTGGGAATTCTTTCTCCCTTATTTTTGTTTTGAAACCGCAAATATGATTTCCAACCCGAGACCCCAATGTAAAATCGTGATATATAAACAGGGGATTTGTGAAACGAAACCTCACTCCGATCAGGAAGGAAAATCTTCGTTCTTTCCCAAATTAGATATTTAGGAAGAGGGTAAGGTAACACCCAATGCTAGATTGATTGATTGGATTAATCGATTGATTGATCGACTGAATTGATTGATTGATTGGATTGATTGAATGATAGATTGATTGATTGATTGGATTAATCGATTGATTGATCAACTGGATTGATTGATTGAATGATTGATTGATTGATTGATTGAATGATTGATTGGTTGATGAATGATTGATTGATTGATTGGAACAGGAAGGTGCCTTTTCGTTCCTTGTTACACGTTTTCTATGCTGATAAAATTCTCACTTAAGACCCGCAAAACGACAAACCTTGAAACTGCTGATTGAGTCGTTGGGTTTCCACGTCGATTCCCGACAGCCAACAGCCGTAGCCGGGATGGGAATGGTACCACCCAATGACGTTCTCCACTCGACCGACCTGCTTCTGCGTCTCCAGATACTGCGTCATGTACTCGTAGGCCGCCGCCTGAGCATTCACCCGTGTCTCCGTACCCTCCACCGGCAGTGCAAAGGCATCCATCACTATCATCGAGCCGGCGTCCGCGCGGCCCAACATCAATCCCATCACCTGCAAAATAATCAATCAATCAATCAATGCATCACTCATTGAATCAGTCAATCAATCAATCGATCGACCCACAGAATACACTACCGGTGCACTTAAATTTACATATTTTATCTCAATCCAAAGACGTTGTTCAAACAACAATAGAGTTAACGACTTCATATCAATCAATCAATCAATCAATCATATAAAGGCTTCCACCATCCTCAACCTCCATCAATCAATCAATCAATAATATAAAGGCTTCCACCATCCCCAACCTCGATATTCCCTCCGGACCGGGCGTGCATCACCATCTTCAGGACGGCGAGTGCCGAAATGCGAACTGTTTTGAAGAAGTTGACGTCTTTCTCCCAGGGTTTGGCCGCGACCATGCGCTGATGCTCCTCCTCGTTGAAGCGGAAGAGATCGTCGACATTGCGGACTGGTTGGACGCTGTTCTGCCATTCCCATCCCCGCTTGGCAATTTCATTCTGGCTCAGTTTACCCTTACTGCCGGATGCTTCCGACATAATTCCTCTTAAATGATAATGCTGAATAGCGATCAAATCGTAGTGGGAATATTTCTAGGAAGCGGAAGGGACAAGATAATTTTCATTTCAAGACTTCGTCGCATGTTTATTTATGATCAGTCTGTTGTTCGGTAATTTGCTCTGCTGTTCGAACGACTAATTGGGCTTGTTCGGGTGATTTATCTGCTCTACTCTGCCGTTGTGGGATTATTTTAGGCCTTTTCCATTGTTCCAATGATTTATTGGACTTGTTCTGCTGTTCGGTAATTTGCTTTGCTGTTCGAACGACTAATTGGGCTTGTTCGGGTGATTTATCTGCTCTGTTCTGGGGTTTTTTTCAGGCTTGTTCCGTTGTTCGAATGATTTAATGGATTTGTTCCCTTGTTCGGATGATTTATCAAACATGTTCCGCTGTCGTCTATAGAGAGAGCAACACTGTTTCACTAGATGATACAGCGACAGATTGCTTGATTGGTCCTACCAGATGCCAGCAGTCCACATAACGTTGCTCATCGCTTGATTGATTGATCGATTGCCCACAGCCGAGAATCCACATAACGCTGCTTATCGCTTGATTGATTGATCGATTGCTCAGAGCCGACAATCCACATAACGCTGCTGATTGCTTGATCGATTGCTCAGAGCCGACAATCCACATAACGCTGCTGATTGCTTGATTGATTGATCGATTGCTCATAGACGACAATCCACATAACGCTGTTCATAGCTTGATTGATTGATCGATTGCTCAGAGACGACAATCCACATGACGCTGCTCATTGCTTGATTGATTGATCGATTGCTCAGAGACGACAATACAAACAACGCTGCTCGCAAACTGATGAGAAGTGAGAGCGTCCGGAGGAAAAGATCGATCTAATCGCATCAACGCCTTTCCTAATTTTTGGAATACAAAGTGAACATCGCCAACAAGCGCCAGAATGAGATGGCGGAATGAAGAGATGCGAAGAAGGAATCAACGCCGGCCACCGCGGCCGCGTCCTCTTCCCCGCATGCCTGGTCCTCCTCGACCACGACCTGAAAAAAGAAACGCAAACCCAATTACCGTTAAGCTTCCCAATATTGGAACACCCTAACTCATAGACACACTAGATATTCTTTAGATTCACGTTTAACAATAACCAAACACATGGCCACAATACCGGATGCTTGGCTCAAACTCGGGCCACCCATTTTCACACTTGCGCCCACTAAAGAATGGTTCGAACTCGGGCCACCCAGTAATCTGGCCACGTGTTATATTTATTTATTTATACTTAAATTAAGTTCTCATCCCCAAACTGACCTCTTCCGCGACCGAGCCGCGCTTCCCGGCGCTTAATCTTAGCCTTGGGAGTGTCATCGATCAGCAGGCTGTCGAGGGGAAGCGTCTCCGGCAGGATGTAGTAGCGAATATTATTCCCACGAATGCTCAACGACTCCAGCTGCATGGTGTCGCGACCCTTCGGCGTCATCTTCACCGCTTTCAAATGCGTATTCATGGCGGGATCCACACCTGAAATGGAAGCAAGTAAGGAGGACCCTTTTTTTTGCAAGGGAAAATTTCTTCCTACCGGTTATGGTGCCGCTGATGACGGTGCCGTTCTTCAGTTCCACCGTCACCGACTCATGACTGAGCTTCATCAAAAAGCGCACCAACTTCATTTTCGCGCAGGAAGAAGGAACTGTATCGAAAGGTGGGAGAAAATCGGGAAGATTTCGATAATCCAACGCAAATTTAATGAATTTAAATGAATTAAAAAAAAAATGAAAATTTTGCAAGCCAATTTCAAGTCCGGCCCCTTTTGTTGTTAAGGCTCCGCCCTTGTGTCGTTACGCCCCGCAGGGGTCCACACTAACAGGTAAAAAGAGTGTTTGTGTTTGGGGTCTCAGGGGTCCACACTATGTTTGGGGTCCTAGGCAATCGCTCATTTTCGTCAAACATTTTTTACGCATTTGCGGGAGAATTATTCGGAGGAATTCTCGAAGGACCTGGGGGAGGAAACATCTCGGGCGGTTTGTGCGTCAGGTATGTCTGCCGGAAGAATGGGTTAAATTTGCTTCAAATTGTCGTTGTTTTGGTGACCGAGTTAGAGCCATTTGTCGGACTGCAATTATTTTGCTGAGCTGACGAGTCTCAAACCAGACAGAAAGTGGCTCTAACTTGGTCAAACCAGAGTACGGTAGTTTTCTCCGCTTGTTTTCACGGTTCCCGATTTCAGAATGCCTCCCAAACGGAAATCCAAAGCTGTCAGCTCTCCTCCGTCAGATGAGGAAATGGACGGCGGCGAGCCGGCGGCCTCCACCTCGACGCGCTCTTCGAAGCGTCTGTGCAAACCGAAGAACACCAACGCAGAACCGATTTCAGCAGGTATATGAAGTCGACCAATCAATCAATCAACCGTAGGTTGCAGGAGTGCTGTTTTATCAATCAATCAATCAATCAACCGTAAGTTGCAGCAGTGCTGTTTCATTGACCAATTAATCAATCAATCGTAGGGTGCAGGGGTGCTGTTTTATCAATCAATCAATCAATCAACCGTAAGTTGCAGCAGTGCTGTTTCATTGACCAATCAATCAATCAATCGTAGGGTGCAGGAGTGCTGTTTTATCAATCAATCAATCAATCAATCAAGCGTAGGTTACAGGAGTGCTGTTTCATCGACCAATCAATCAATCAATCAATCAATCAATCAATCATAGATTGCGCAGTTTCATCGACTGTTTCTGAGGTTCTGATTGATACAGTGCGCATGTTTTTTACCGTTTCACTGCTTCGAAAGTTTGGCCAATCGATGCGGGGAATGAGTAACTTGGTTAAAAGTATCCTTTTTGGAAATTCAGCAACGCTTTTCTTGGCTATGTATAGATTCGCGAGTTTGTTTCAGGCCTTTGGGTTGTTTCGATTGATTGGTTGATCTACATGATGTTTAATGATGAAGCCGTCATCATGATGTTTAGTTGTCTATCCTTTTGGCCTGAGCAGTCGCGATCTATGGCAGAATAAAAGACCTCATTAAAATCCCACTCTGGAATTTCGAAGAGACCTTTTTTGGTTAGTTATTGACCGGTTGATCGTTGATTATGCCTTCATCACTAAACATCAAGTAAATCAATCAATCAACCAACCAACCAATCAATCATTCGATCGAAGCAATCAATCAATCAACAAATCAATCAATCATTCAATCAATCAATCAAAGCAATCAACCAATCAACCAACCAATCAATCAATCAATCTCAGCAATCAATCAATCAACCAATCAATCAATCAATCTAATCAATCAATCAATCTGACGGCTACAAGCGTGGACAAATCTGTTTAGGATTGGTGCTTTAGAATTGTTCTTCCTGTGTTAAACAGCTGCCGGTGTGTTGACCGAAGAGACATCAACCACGAAGAGCGGGCGTTCATCCCGCGCCAATGCGGCGAAGGCAGCGGCGAAGACAGCGACAGTCCCAACAACGGCCGCCATGAAGACGACCGCCAAGAAACTACTTCCTGCTGCCTCATTCTCGAGTCTGGCTGGTCCGTCTACGTCCGCTTCCACCGCGGGGAAGGGGAAAGCCAAGCCGGTGAAGGGGAAGATCACGCCGAAGAAGAAGCAACCGTACATGACGGTCAACCAATCAGCCGGGTACAACAGCAGCGACGACGATTCCGATGAGTATGGCGACATGAGTGGATTGCTTGATTTCGACGGCATGGATGATGATGGCGGGTCCACATCAGGTGGGTGGGATGAGGTGAATGTCTTTTGGGAACACGATTGAGGCGGTCCCACCTTCTCATCAAGCGCAAATGGAACCGGCTTTTTTTTCTCCATAATCCTCATTTGGTTTTCTCGCAAGTTCATGCTCATAAGAAGCATAACCCTTTTTTCAGGCCTACCATCCGGGATGGCTGCTCATTTTCATTCTGCGGCCGCGGCCGCGATGGCGCTGGCTGTCCCGCACGTCCTGGTCAGCAACTGGGACCCGCGTCACTCCACCGACTGGGACAATGCTCAGCCGACGGCAATGTGCAAGAAGCGCCTGCAGGTCGGTAATGATTGCCACAATTTTGGGTGGCTCAAACTCAGACCACCCTGGTGGCTCAAACTCAGACCACCGTGGTGGCTCAAACTCAGACCACCGTGGTGGCTCGAACTCTGCCACCTGTGGTGGCTCAAACCTAGACCACGGTGGTGGCTCAAACTCAGGCCACCCTGATGGCTTGAACTCAGACCACCTGGTGGCTCAAACTTAGACCACCCTGAGGGCTCGAACTCTGCCACATGTGGTGGCTCAAACTTAGACCACCCTGATGGCTCGAACTTAGACCACCGTGGTGGCTCAAACTTAGACCACGGTGGTGGCTCAAACTCAGACCACCCTGATGGCTCGAACTCTGCCACCCAAAATTGTGGCCATGTGTGTAGGTTGAGCGAAGATCTAGACCAATGTTCGCCCGGCGGATCTGGAGACTGAACAATTTGGTTTTTTTTACAGCATGATCTGGCTCATTCCTTGTCGGAAGAGGAGCTCTTGAATGTGTACATTCAACCGAACGAAGATGATATAACGAAGCTGCACGGTGAGTTAGAGGAGTTAACGAGAGAGTAGATCGTTCAGTGTTGTTTAAATCAAGATTTTAAATTTGATTAAAAACGGGGTTTTTTAAATTTAAAATTGTTTTTCGCAGCTCTGATCATCGGACCGAAGGATACGCCATACGAAGGTGGGTTCTTCCAGTTTTACTTGCGCGTCGGCCCGGACTACCCACTGAAGCCCCCTCGCGTTTGCATCCTGACGACGGACGGCGGCCGCGTCAGATTCGGACCGAATCTTTATGCCGAGGGAAAGATCTGTCTGAGCATTCTCGGGTAGGAAACTCTTTCTCCGGCAGCAAGATTTACTCCAAAAAGATTCGTTTTTGACGGTAGAACTTGGAGCGGCCCATCCTGGACAGCTGCGATGACGGTTTCAGTAGTGTTGACGAGCATCCAGAGCCTCATGAGCGTCGGAGCACTACGCAATGAGCCCGGCCACGAGAAACAGCTGCTGACCGATCCGAGCATCATCGCATACGACCACAACGTCCGATACGACACGATCCGAGTGGCCGTGCTCGATAATTTGGACCTGGCGCTCCAGCAGACCGGACCGGCTCGGCCGGGACAGTTGTTCTGGCCAGAGAAGTTCAAGCGCGCCATGTATAGCTCTTTCCATAAGAACTTCAACGAAATGTTCAGCGCCTGTGAAGCGGCCCTGCATCAGCCGGCGGTGAAGTCCAAGCATCAAGCTCAGGCATGCGCGATTTATTCATATGCCTGCCTGCTTGTCTGTCTGTCTGTCTATCCATATGCCTGCCTGCCTGCCTGTCTATCTGTCTGTCTGTCTGTCTGTCTGTCTGTCTGTCTGTCTGGCTGTCTGTCTGTCTGGCTGGATGTCTGTCTGTCTGTTTGTCTGTCTGCCTGTCTGCCGACTCTCGGAGCAGTGTGCTTACGCTTTATGTTTCAGATGTACGCGTATTCCGGCCAATCTCGGCATGACTGGGCCGGCTTGAAGACTCGCCTAACCGATATGAAGCGCCGTGTCCCGTATTCCCAGGAAGCCATTGAGATTCTGGATTGCTAACTGGCTCGCCTGTCCACTGAAGCCCTCCTGCGGGTGACTCGGTTTTTAGGGATCTTTTCACGAGACCTGTTTTCCATCACAGCCCCTGCAGCCCCGTAGATGTGGGCTTTAATTTTAATATCGAAAAAAAACTGTTGCGTTCACCTTTTTTTTTCTTCGTGTAACTTTCAGAAATTTTTTCTGTTTTTTCGTTTTCTCGTGTAATAAATTGAGTGGAAGGATGAGTTTCGTTAAATATGTCCACTCACTCGTCAGTTGATGGGAATGCGTCGGATTGATTGTTGATTGGGCGGTGATCAAAATCCGTGCGCTGCGCAACACAGAACTATCATTTGCGCATTGCACATGTGCACTCAATCGTCAGCATAATGTCGGATTGATTGTTGATTGGGCAGCGATCCGTGCGCTGCGCAACACAGAATTATCATTTGCGTACTGATGCGCATTGCACATGTGCACTTGATGTTTGTTTTGCTTTTTCAGTTTTCACTGATCCTTTCGCAAAAGATTTAGGTCATCTCTCTTTCTCTGGTACAGTTTTAGTCTTAGATTACCGCGTTCCCTTTCACTGATTGGAAGCAGATTCGCTCTTAATTTTTTGCCGGTGTTCACGGGATTAGGTGAGGGGAAGCTGAGTTTTTTAAGGCAAAACAGTCAAAATCATTCACTGGGTGAGTTTGCAATAAATTCCAGATCGACCGTTTTTTAAAACTCTAGTTTCGTGACACTTCAACCATCTTATAGGTTGTTTTCCTTGCATTCAACGTAATGAATCATTAGCGAGTATGCATTTCCGAACTGATTGTTTTATTTATATTGCACAATTTGCTGCTTGATCTTTCCCTTGATTGAACTATTGATTTAGCGGTAGACTTGCGTGCTTTATTGGCTGATTGATTGGTTGATTGAACTATTGGTTTAGTGGTAGACTTGTGTGCTTTGTTGGCTGATTGATTGGTTGATTGAACTATTGGTTTAATGGTAAACTTGCGTGCTTTATTGTCTGATTGATTGGTTGATTAGCTGATTACGGTGATTGATTTACGAACGATTTGACTGAATTGAATTGTGCAGCGTCCCGCGAAACATGGAACCACTCTCACAGGACTTTGCGGAGCTGTCGGAGCGGGAAGTTGCTGGCATGGATGTTTGCCAGGAGGAGGAAGACGAGGTTCCGAGAAGAGACCAGCCGCGTCCGGTGCTGGACCAGCTGCCCGTGGAAATCCTCCAGCACATTGGCGGCTTCCTCGAGCCCACGGAGATTGTGGAGAGTCTGTCGAGCACCAGCTCGCGTCTCAATGAAATCTTCGGTAATGAGCAGTACTGGAGGATCCGCATTAAAAACCAATGGCCAGCATCATATCCCATAATTCCCGGTACGCTTTGATTTATTGATCGGCCTCTTCTTAGCATAGTTCCTCATAGCTGAATACTTTAATTAACTGACTGCTTTCTTGGCTTAGAAAATGCTCTGCTTTTCAGATCATGTGAAGCAGCCCGCAATTTGGCGACATCGCTGCCGCGACCGGGAAACCCATTTCAAGCTCTTTAAGAACGCTGAGAAGAATATGGAGAAACGAATATTTGGCCATGGCGAAGGAGGTCTAGTCGGTGGTGATGTGGTAAGGACGGTGTCTGTTTGTCTCCCTGTCTGTCTGCCTGTCTGCCTGCCTGCCTGCCTGCCTGTCTGTCTGCCTGTCTGTCTGTCTGTCTGTCTGTCTGTCTGTCTAGCTGTCTGTCTGTCTGTCTGTTTGAATGTCTGTCTGTCTGCCTGTCTGTCTAGCTGTCTGTCTGTCTGTTTGAATGTCTGTCTGCCTGTCTGTTTGCCTGCCTGCCTGCCTACCTACCTAACTGCTTGTCTCTCTTTCAGAATGCGGTGTGCTTTAGCAAGGACGGGAAGCTGCTGTGCAGCGGAGGCCGGGATCGCCACGTTATCTTGTGGGATTTGGATGCCATTAAGAAGCGCGCTCCCACGGATGTGGCGGCTTTATTGGAGACCGGTGCACCTCCCAACGCGGACTTTCAGAGTCTTTTGCATACTCATGCGGTAACTATATGCACGTCTGCACAATTGGATTCGGGATGAGGAAGAAGCTGAGGAAAATCGATCGGTCAAATGAGTGAACCTTTTCTGTTGCTTCCCTTTCAGGGCTGGGTGTGGTCCCTTCAGAGTCATGGATCGCTTTTGAGTTCCGGTGTGTGTAAATGGATTGTCGAATCGATTTGTCTGTGCATTTTCGAGAAGGAAAGGCATGATCACGCCGTTTCTCGTCCTCTAGGTGCCTGGGACTGCACAATCAACGTGTCCGATCTGAACCATTCCGTCGGTGCAGCAGCACCGAAAACTACTTTAAAGTAGGCGTGGCAAAAAACCTCAGGCCGACCGAAATTTACCGGCGCCCAGCAAAATGGGGTGGTCGGAGTTTGAGCCAATGCGTGCAGCTGTTTTTGACAACAGCTGACCTTGCAATCAGTCGATTGATTGATTGATTGATTGATTGACTTATTTGATCGGGTGTTAAATCAATGAATCAAGCGATGGGAGAAACAACCACACGCATTGGCCAAAATTGGCTCAAACTCCGACCATCCCATTTTGCTGGGCGCCGGTAAAAAGTTGGCTTTAATTCGGTCAGCTTGAGGTTTTTGCCACATTTATATGTAAAACTCCATGATGTGAAGTAGTTTTGATTGTTGCGTGATGAGTCACTTGTCGTTTGCTTGTTTGAGTATAGGACTACCGGTTCTGTTACCTGTCACATGTGGGAGGGCGACCGGACAATTGCTGGGACTTTCATTGGTGGGGTAAGATAATTCCGCCAGTTCCGTTCCTTAAATTGCGAACAGTCGCGTAATCTTTTTGGAAATAGGTGGCGCTTTTTGACACGAGAGCCAAAACTGAGCCTGTGTTCCAAAAGAGTCAAGCACATCGGCACGCCGTACTGGGCGTCCACATGGAGAATGATCGAGTTATCTTGATTGGCTCGGATAAGAAACTTCAGATTCTCGATGTCCGAGCTGGCGAATTCTCCATCAAAAAGCCGGTATGCTTGTTAACTGTCTGTCTGTCTGTCTGTCTGTCTGTCTGTCTGTCTGTCTGCCTGCCTGCCTGCTTGCCTGCCTGCCTGTCTGTCTGCCTGTCTGCCTGTCTGCCTGCTCTCTGCCTGTCTGTCTGTCTGTCTGCCTGTCTGTATGTCTGTCTGTCTGTCTGTCTGTCTGTGTATGTTTTTGGTGGGGTGTCTGGCTGGCTGTCTGTCTGTCTGGGTGTCTGTTTGCGTATCTGTCTCAGTATCTGTATACCTACCACATTGCCTGCCTGTATGTCTGACTTGTGTTTCGAATCGAATTTCGCCTTTTGTCTTCATTTTTCATGTTTGGGTTTCTTGTACTTTAGATTCCGAATAACGACTACGGGACCCAGCTGTGCGTGCGTGGTGGTAGTGTTTGGGTAGGCACCTTTAAGGGTCACGTCCTGCTGTATGATCAGCTCGGTCAGGAGCTGGAACTGGTGGAGGATATGACTGAGGCCATCGGGCATAGCGTGGGTCTGAAAAATCAAATTACGGGCCTACACTGTGATTCGGGTCATATTCTTACCTGCTCGATGGATCGTTCGGCCAAGATGCGCCAGCCGACCAGGAAGGCAGATCTCATCTGGGAACATCGTGCTGACACTGGTAAAGGGGGGACAGTTATCGTCAGATAGATGGAAATTCAGACACACAGACACACAGACAGACATACACAGACACACAGACAGACACACAGACAGACAGACAGACAGACAGACCGACACACAGACAGACAGATAGACAGATAGACACACACACACAGGCAGACAGACAGACAGATAGACAGACAGACAGACAGACAGACAGATGGACAGACAGACAGGCAGGCAGGCAGACAGAACGGCCGATAGGCAAAGCAGGCAGACGGACAGAGAATATTCAGACATGGGATCTGCTATGTCGACCTTGATTTGTTACAGCCGCTATTTTTTACCACATAGGTTTCACTGCGATGGATTTCTCAAGGAACAATGCGTTAGCGCTGGCTTGGGGTCCGGTTGTCGGTATCTGGTGGCCAAAATTACGAGTTTGATTGTGGTATTCATCCTATACTGAACCTCTGCCTGGTTCTTCCGTACACGTTTATTGTACGTTCTTTTCTCTTTCCTGTATCTCGTTGTTACAATTGCAGTACTTTCAGTCCTTTTTTACTTAACACTTTCTGCTCGTTCGCAATTTCGCCTGTACAACTTACACGGTTTGTTGTAGATTGTATCATTGATGGGACTATGATATTCTGTTACCGCCCATGATTCATGAGACAAGTTTTGCGTGATTAAGCGTAAAACTACTCTGGCAGTGATGGCGCCACTGCGAGAATGAAGAGTAAGAATACGGAAAAAGCGGAAAGATAAGTAAAACAGAGAAGCGGAACTACAGACAGATAGACAGACAGACAAACAGGCAGGCAGGCAGGCAGACAGACAGGCAGGCAGGCAGACAGACAGGCAGGCAGGCAGACAGACAGACAGAGAGGCAGACAGACAGACAAACAGGCAAGCAAACAGGCAGACAGACAAACAGACAGACAGACAGGCAAACAGATAGACAGACAGATAGACAGACAGGCAGATAGGCAAACGGAAGAACTAATAAACCAGAGGTTTTGTGACTCTTTTATTACACCGTAAATCGCAAATTTAATTGGACGAATGGTATTTTATCAAAAATGGACAATTGATTTCGATAATATTTTATTTATTTTATTTAAATATATTTAAAATAAATTATATCGGATATCGTCCAGAATGAAATAGATTTCATTCGACAACCTTAATCCTCGATCCTTCATGCTCCACGTTTCAGTGCTACGCAGTACTGTCACCGACACGCGGGGCCGTAATTATCGCGTTGTCCAAGTTAGGCCATCTAGCTCGTTAAGTGCGTTCTGCTAACTTGTAAACACAGCTCGAGCTAAATGGCTTGACTCGGGTAGCGTTATAATATTGCCATTTGTGTGGCAGCCGAATTGAACTCAAACTTCGCGTGGTCGCCCTTGATTGATTGATTGATTGACTGATTAATCGACAGATTGATTGATCGATTGATTGATTGATTATTCGGCCGATGTGACTTTTCAGCCTATTTTTTTCTTTTTTGTTCATCCAATCATTTTTTCCGAATTTTGCTCGTTTCTTAGTATTCTAACTGTCGCGATATTTTTTATCGTGGACTTTTATCGAGCAAAAGAAGTAGACGTGTCATGACTTCTGCCGAGAGAGACATCTTCAAATCAGCGGATACGCCTTCCACCGTTTCTTCCGCGCCTTCCACCGTTTCTTCCGCGCCGCCGCCGCCGCCGCCGACCATCGGCAGTCTCGCACGACAGCCCAGCGTGGAGATCGATGACTCGCTGTATAGCCGACAGCGCTACGTCCTGGGGGATGAAGCCATGAAGCGGATGCACAAGGCGTCCGTCCTCATTTTGGGCTTGGGCGGTCTCGGCGTGGAAATTGCCAAAAATCTGGTACGAAAAAACAACTCTTCTCTGCTTGGTTTTTCTACTTGGGCGCTAATCTAGTCGTTGGCTTGAGATATTGTGTTTTGTTGTTTGAGAATGAAAGTATAATCTGTGCCGCAGCAACGATATTATTGTAGAACATTGGAATGGTCGATTGATTGATTAGCTAGTTTGCTTTCATTGTGCGTCGAATAACGGTTGATTGATTGATTGGCATGTAACTGGTATCGTTCATCATCAATCAATCAACTCATCAATCGATCAACTCATCAATCGGTTGATTGATTAGCTAGTTTGCTTTCGTTGTGCGTCGAATAACGGTCGATCGATTGATTGGCATGTAACTAGTATCGTTCATCATCAATCAATCAACTCATCAATCGGTTGATTAATTAGCTAGTTTTCCTTTCGTTGTGCGTAGTGTAACGGTCGGTTGATTGATTGGCATGTAACTGGTATCATTTATCGGCAATCAATCAACAGTGTCGATAGATTGATTGATTGATTAGGTAGTTTGCTTTTCGTTGTGCGTAGTGTAACGGTTGATTGATTGATTGATTGGCATGTAATTGGTATCGTTCATCGTCAATCAATCAACTCATCAATCAATCAACAGTGTCGATTGATTGATGAGTTGAGCATGCATTTGCTGACTGATGTATTTGTTTAAATAAGTTAAGGGTTCGGCCTTCTTTTTCAATGGTATCAGCCAGTGTGTTTGAGCATTTGATTATCTCATAGATTCTTGGTGGCGTCCGAAAAGTCAGCTTATGGGACAATCGCATCGCCCAGTGGACCGACCTGGCCGGCAACTTTTACATCACCGATGAGGACGTGCGTAACGGCGTGCCACGTGTGGACGCCTGTGTGGCCAAACTACGCGAACTTAATCCTGGCGTGACGGTGGAGGTCGTCAGTGGGGACCCGCTCGCGCCGGAACATCTCGAGCAGATCGAGGCGCACTTCAACTGCGTGATCGCCACGGAGATTCCGCTGGCTTGTCGGATCCTCCTGAACAACCACGTCCGAACGCGAGGCATCCCATTTATTAGCGGTGACGCGATGGGGATTTTCGTGGGAGCCTTTTGTGACTTTGGCGATGAGTTCTTGGTCCATGACCCGCGGGCTGAGGAGGGCCGGGAACTCTTGATCGGCCACATCTCGCAGGTAGATTCAGGCAGACAGACACACAGACACACAGACACACAGCCAGACAGCCAGACAGACAGACAGACAGACAGACAG